>VWPU01000218.1:0-106992 GCA_013398955.1 Callaeas wilsoni | reverse complement strand
GTCCTTCCTGCTTCCCTTCTCTCCTCCCCCCCTCCCTTCCTTCCGTCCTGCCTTCCTTCCTTCCTTCCTTCCTTCCTTCCTTCCTTCCTTCCTTCCTTCCTTCCTTCCTTCCTTCCTTCCTTCCTTCCTTCCTTCCTTCCTTCCTTCCTTCCTGTTGTTAGCCATTATCTTTTTGGATGTATTCTAGTCACTCATTCTCACCTGCAGAGTCAGTGGTCATAATTTAAAATCTGTGTCTTTACTGGATGTGCAACCATGTAACAAGGTATGAACTGATGAAAAAAACCATCTGTACTAGAGTCAGAAATGAACTTCTAAATAAATTATTTGTTCTCTGGATGATGAGGTTTCAGAAAGTCACAGGACCCCTAACAGGAATATAACTGATTGCCAGAAAGTGGGCCAATATTACAGGAAGAGGAGAAAAATGACAGAATGAAAGCTAGGGAATAAGATCAAGAGGAGCTCTGAGTTTGCTGGGAGGAGTGTCTGGTCAGCAGACCTGCTGAAGCATCTGCTCTTTTGCTGATGTTCCTCCCCATTGCTGCAGCAGAGCTGTAACAGCCTGCAAGGAGGTTGGTCAGTGGAGCACTAAGAAGCAGTAATGTCTCTCCTGCTAGGAGTCAGGTCTCTGGCTTCTTACCTTCCCTCACAATCAGGGGTTCTAAAAATAATGCCTTCAGAGAAAAGGCAGAAAATAAATAAAATGATGGGGCTGTATTTTGAGCAGTTACTCTTGCAAATACTGAGAGATAATGGAGATCATGATCTAGGCCTTAATCTGAAAATGACATTTCAGTGTTTTGGCAGCTCTAAAAATACTGGCATTTCTAGTAGTATGAGACCATGAAAATATTGATTCAGCAAGAGAATTGCTTTGAAAATCATTGATGGCTGGTTTCTGAATGGAAGCATGTTGCTCCAGGTTCTGTAGTACATTGCTATCAAGGAAGGAGTAAGGCCATTGAAAACCAAACATTTGTATGTGAGGAACATTGCTTAAGAAATCAGCTAAGTTGCAGCTTTCTGACTATACATCCCATTGTCACATAACTTGGAAAAAAGAAATTGTGTTGAGAAAACCAGACTTGCCCTGTAGTTTAAGCTACTCTAAGGCACAGGAGGGGTCTTCAGAATCCTCTTCCTTAGAGGATCTTTTAAATAAGCCCACTGGACGGTAAAATATAATAAAATCCACGGCATTTGGAGAAATTAAAATGACAAAATACCACTGGACAGAGCAAGCTTGCTTGTCACTGTCAAAACATACATGAACCTGAGACATACAAAACAGAGCAGAAACACTTACTAGTATTTACAGTACGTGGGCAATGTAGTTATTTTTTCATTAAGAGAGCAGTAAGGAGAAGAAAAACCAACAAACCTTGAGGAAAAACTATGCTTTGTTAAAAGTGGTTTTTTAGAAAGAGCTTATTCAACAACCCCTGCCATGCTCCAGCCAACACTGAAGTAGATCAATGCAGTAGAGGAAGAGCATTTTGGAACATGGCATGCCTTGGAGTCTGTGTGTGTCAGAGTACCAGAGGCAGCCCAGCCTAGCTCTGAAGCAGGCAAGTTCATTTCTCTTGTGCTGGTAGTCAAAGAAATGAAGGAGAGATGAAGGTGGGGAAGGAATACCTCTATTGTGCTGTTGTCATGCTGTTGTAGCAAGAATTTCAGTAGACTGTTAATGTTTGTCATGTTCTCTTTTATGTTGCAGATTTCACTGCATTTACTGTTCAAGCAGTAAATCCTAAGGATGTTTCTCTCCTGCTCTCTCCACAACCTTTTGTCCATTCTGCTCCCACCCTGTCCTCTGGTTCATGTCTGTTTCATCACCAAAGAAAGAAAAAACAACAAAAAAACCTACTTTTTGGGGATGTGTTTTTATTTGTGTGTCTAGAAGGTTTGCAAGCCTTTTTTAATTCAAAGGAACCAAGAGGGTCCTTCGTTTGTTGATTAATTTGCATAGAAGACAAAGAGAAGGCCAGAGTCTTTGCTCTCATCTGGTTTAGTCCTGTCTTCCCTGCAGCTGGCAATTTCAGAGAAGGACGAGTGTTCAGGATTACGGCAGTACAATTTTGATAGGGAATTCACTTCAAAACCCCCTGAAGAGGAGAATTGACCAAGTCTAACACCAGCTAATGCCATTGTATTGGAGCCTTATCAGTAGAGCAGTTGTGTGAATCTGTTATTTGAAGGTTGGTATTAGCAAGACTCTGCAGGTTGTTCATCCAAACATGAGCATTGAAAATATCGGTAGTGTGAGGGAAGGGGAAGAGAGACAGGAGAGTGGAATTCAGCTCCTGTTCCTATGGTAATAGCTAACCTTCCAGGTATGTGGACAACATGATTGCTCCCAAATCAGTAATTTAAAACTTGATGAGACATCAATGAAACTGCCTTGCAAGTAGCACACAAATCAGAAGCCAAGCCAATGATTCTAATGATCACTTCTTTCCCTCCTAAAAGTTTCTTGTCTTTTGGAGACAAGACACTGCTCCTGCTGCATGACTCTACTACTGCCACTGTAGTTGCATAGAAGGAACTTACTACTTTTCATTCATCCTCCATTTTATTTAAATTCAAAAGCAAAAATATAATTCCCTTTCCTCCAAACCAAGTGTAACTTTACAACTTCAGTGAGAGAGGTGGTATAAGCTGAATTTAAGGGAAACCATCTGGATGGCATCTAAAGCTGAAAAACTTAAAATATTGTACCAGTAATCCACTACTGGTAGTGGATAGGCTGTGTAGAGGAAGCTGGAGAGCTACTTCAGTGTTTCTTCCGGTTCCATATATCAACAAACTTGTACTTCTTCAGCCCAAACCTGTTAATGTTCTTATGAATAGCATATTCCAATTGGGTTTTGATTGTTCATCTAAGTATATACTGACCACATCAGGCCTTTCAGTTATAAAACCTTGCAAAAAGAAATTCCTAGGAAGCTGAAGAAAACTGAGATCCCAAAGGCTGTACTCTATCGATGGGGCAGCTTTCTGGTTGCATCCATACAGCTGAGGGGAGGCTCTCGATACCTTCTCCTGGTCCTAGATTTATGAGGCAGACACAGTTAAGGGACAGAAGGGTTTTACCTCGGTATTTAATAATGATCCTTAGGTGCAACGATTCGTCAAGCTGGAAAATGCCAAAATGCACACCTGGTACACCACGTGTACAATTGTATAGACCTTGTAAAGTAGCACATCTGACAAAGATTCCCCAATGAGAAGCTTAAATGAATGGTGTGACATCTCCCTGTTCTAAAGTATTACCCCCAGACAGGGCTTAATCCTAGTTTACAAAATATGTTCTAGAGAGAACCTTGGTTTCTCCAGATAGCGTAAGGCTTTCCAGCCGCCACCTGTGAGGCCTTTAGAATGTTTGGTCTTCTTGCCTAGCAGAATACCAGGACTATGCTAAGAGATCAGGCTTAAAGAATTACAAGTATGTATGCTAAGAATACTGAGAATACATAGAAGGGTGTATAAAAAGAAAAGGCAAAAAACCATCATGACATCACTCTAGTCTTGTACCATCCTGGCCTCTGTTGCACTTGGAATTGGAAACTCAGCGCTCTTTTTTTTCTTAAGAGAACTTTGGATACTGGAGTTTCAGTTGAAATTTTATATGAAAAGGCAGGAAGAAAAGCTCTTTCAGAAAAAATAACTGCATTTCCCCAAGATGCCAAGAAAGTGGGTTCAGAAACATACCATGAAATTGAAATTTCTCAAAGTGCCTCTTAAATCTTTGCTGCAATTACTGTAATTCACAATAATAGATTCAGTACTATTTTTAAAAGCTTTTGAAAGTTGCAAGTAGCATCCATAAATTGTGGGTTGTGGGCAAGCTATGAAACCATAGGCTTCCAGGGCTTTTATTTAAATGAGAATAAGAGAGAAGGAGGTAATAAAAGTAGTTATGAAAAAACATGAAAGTTTGCATTGTGATGAACAGTAACTAAAAAAAGGCAGGAAATGCTTTAGCCTTTGTAAAAGTTGTCTTCGGGTTGGGCATCATCTTGCAGAGTTGGGAATGAACCTCTTTTATTCTAATAGTTGCTTTTTTTGAAAAGACTGGTTAAAATGGTAGCTCACTGGGCAAGAAACTGTAACAGTTTGAGAGAATATGAATACACATCTACAACAGCCAGAGGAACCTGTTTAGGCTGCTCTCTATCAGTACAGACTTTGGTATTCAGGTAAGGTAGGTGAATGGATTGTGGGGATGGGAGGAAGGTCAGAGTGGAATGTCGGCAACAAGAGAGGGAATGAAGGGAAACGGCCACCAAAAGAGAGTATTAACACTGGTGATATTCACAAAGGGCCCAACAATTGCAAAATGGTAAATAACAGCAGGAACTGCTGATAAGAGAGCTATTTTTTCACTTGAAAAGGAGCGTATGAGAAAGCAATGTGTTTCTAATATGCTTAAATGAAAATTAGTTTTATCTCTAGGGCAGAGAACTGTTCTGGGAAGGATTCAAACTCAGAGTTGGAGGATTTGCCTGAATGTTAGTCTCATCAGCCTGTCTCTGGAAGCATACGAAATTATTAGTGTTTTGACAAGGAAAATAGCACTAGTAGTAAAGACTACTTGATGAGAATACAGTGGCTATTAAAAATTACACAGTTCAGGAATGGTATTGAATTGTTGGAGGAAGTCCACAGAACAAACTCAAATACATATTATACTGATGGAGTCAGGGTTTGCAGTCCACTGTCTGTGTCAAAGAGAACTGGACAGGAATTTAATCAGTGTGCGCATAATGGCTGAGAAAACAAAAGGCTCATCTATATGACTGTTGTCTGATGAACCACCTGTCTGAAAAGCAGGAAATTATACATATTGGAGTCAGTGGCAAATGTGTGAGAATGGGTTTTGTGAGCTGTATGACTGCAACATCTTGTCAAGACAAATCCCAAAACAATGCATCAGCACAAGCTGAGAAGGAATAATAGTTGGTGTACAGTACTGTGGTACTGTCCACAGTTCAAACAGTTCTGTGCTCTGTGACTACTCAATTAGTGGGTGCAGGAGGATGTATGAGTCAGTGTGTGGCCTGCCAAGACGTATTTGAAGGACCTGTGCAGCCTTCAGTGAGGACAACCTACAGAACAAAAGATAAAGAAATCCTGTCCTGACAGCAGGCTTCTGAAAGCAGCATCTTTCTATCCACCTGGGCCGATGCAATGTGTTAGGGTTTGTCTTGACATGATGTTTCAGTCACACAGCAAGGTATGAAAGGGATGTCACATAACTCAGTTGTTAATGAAGCAGCTCCTCATTGAATGCTACAAGTCATCATGTGTCTTCTCTGACATGGCATGAAAGAAGGGGCTTTATTTGAGAAGGAAGAAATGCCAATGAGAAATAAAAAAGAAAGAAGCTGTTGAGTAAAATGCATATTCGTCAGTGTTGCTTGTTTTGCTGTACCAATGCATTGCAGGTAATTAGGTGACTCATTTAAACAGACCCCCCACGGCCTCAAATATTTTGGTAGGTGGGTGATTGCTCCCAGGCTTGTAAGTGAATGAATTTCTCATCAACGGTTTGACATGCCAGGCAGTGATGTAGATCTTCTGACAACAAAATCAATTGCATTGCTAAGTTTCACAATTTGATTACTTTATAAAAAGTCTCTAGAGCAGCTCTCTGTGTGATTATGTAGACTTTTGAACTGCAGGCTTAGTCCCACATGCTTCACAGGTCTAAACAATTTGTAGTAATTATTTGATTAGACGTGTAATGAAATGCTACTGCAATAATGAACAAGGTGATGTGCCAATTATAGACAAGAATATGCATAAAGACCTTAAAGATAAATATAATAAGGCTAAATGCAGCTCTGGAATTATTGCATGAAGCTTTCTGAGGTTTATGTTACGTTATGTTTTTGAGTTCAAATCCCTTGTCAGTTTGGATGTCTTTGCAACAAGAGTAGTTTCTCAGATGAGATCTCCTTCAATCTCTCTCGCTTCTGGTCTATTTTGAGTGATTAAGTATTAAAAATAATGTACATATGTAAAAAATGGTAAATTGGGTTACTGTTAGTGATGTGCCTATTACAGAAAAAAAACTGTAGACATTTAAACTCATTAAAAAGAAAATATTGACTGAATCACAGGCAAGTCACCCAGCCATCTGTATCTGTTAGACTGTTGAATATCATGCTCAATATTAAAGTATGGTTAAAATAACAGTAATTAGCCAAATTAACTTCAGAGCTTTGTGTTAGTAGGAACACATTTTTGGCCTGTAGATCAGGCCCCGTGTAAAACCATCACTTTTTATTAAGAACAAGGTTTTTGAATGTCATTTTTGGAGATACCCAAAACTTACCTAAGATCCTAAGCGACCTGAAGTAACTGGAGCTGTTTTGAGCAGGGTAGTGGGTTAGAGAACTCTAAACTTCTCTTCCAAACTAAACTTATCATTCTAGGGTTAACTGATAAGACTTTTTGTGTGATGAGAAGAATGAAAAGCACTTGCCTGCAAGAAAATCAGCTCATTTTAAGTAAGTGGAAAAATACAAATATAGATGAATTAATAGTTTGACTATAGTATATTTGGGGGTTTTTTACTTCTTTCTTAGAGCCCCTATATAATCTGTTCTCTCACTGGAGATGTACAGATCTCCCCTTAATGAAAAGAATCCACAAACTGGTTTTAAATAGTGTCTAACTCTTGTATTGAAAAGTGTCAGCAGAAATGGCAGGAATTAGGAGGAGGAGAATATTCCTTTTGAAGGCCCACTTTGTTTGAGAAATGGGGTTTAATGACTACTTTTTGTCCAATTCTATTTATTTCCCAGCAAAGATACGAAATTCCTAATACCAGAAAATGAGGGCCTTGAAAGTAGGGTGAGAAGTTAGACTATGGAGTGTGGGCTTTCTGCTGAATTGAGGGTGGAACGGATTTTCAGAAACCAGTGGGGAAGCATTAGTTCTTACTTTAGGTGACAACGGTGTTGGATAATTAAGGTCCTATTTTCTCAGCACTGTGGGAGAGTGTGGATATTACAATGCCTGCACATTTTCTGTCTCCTTTGCTTGAAGGTTGCACTCAACCTTTATTTTATGTGTAAGAGAATGAGCCTAGTTTGAATTTATGACAAGTTCTTTCTCCATAATAGTCTGGCATAAGGCATAATTTTTGCCTTCTCTGCATAAAATTCTGTGTATAGCTTCTATTTTACTTTTTCTTTGCGCTGCTTTGTAAGAAAGAGAGCAACCATTGTTCTTTGTATAGAGGAAAGTTCAAATACCTTTCATTTTTAAAGGTAACATCAGTGGCAGTGCTAAGTGATTTGGGAGTGTATTAGAGTGATGCAGATTGACTGTCACAGCAGAGATTTGTGAACTGTTTCTTAAAATTCTTTCTTGGCAATTTTCCTGGGGTGTGGAGTGTATTAATTTTATTTCTTATTAATTTAATTTGTTATTTACCTGTTTTTTTAAATTGTAGGTCACACTTCAGGTGGGGCCAAACATGTTCCTCCTGTGCTGATAAAGAATGTGCCTATTGTTCATTGTTAGATAATGACAGCTGTGTTTTCTCTGAGTGTCTTTAGGATGCATTTACCTCCCTTAAGAAGGAGCTAAACTCTGTTTAGTCCTGGAGTGCGGTCTGCATGGAAGCTCTGTAGCTGTACTACAGAAATGGCACCTCAGTCTTTCTAGATATAATTTTACAGTAGCCCTTTACCATGTGGCACGTTGCTTTTGGCACTGAGATGTATTAAAACTAGTTTTGGTGACCAAAAAAAACCAACAAACTTTCAAGTGGCAACATGAACATTGTCAAGATGGATCCAGGAAGCAATCCATTGGGTCTGGAGTAGCATCCTGTAGCAGTGCATCATTGTGTAAAAGCCAAGGAGAGAAATACAGAAAAGGAGTCTGATCTGATAAAAAAAAAAAAAAAAGGCAAAAAGATGCATACAAAATGTTTAGATCTAATTAGGTTAGTGTTTTCCAATGTTTTTTCGTCCTGTTGGTGCTTTTTCAGATAGCTCAACTCCAAAAATATCAGTCCCAGCCCTATACGACTTGTAATTTGACAACTTCTGGCTGTATAGCGGCACACTTGCCCTAAAATCTCAGGGCAGAAATGGGAACATCGAGACAGTAGATGCTAAAATGGAGGAGTATAAAGCAAATACAATTTTTTGATTTATTGTCTTCCAGTTAGGAGGTCTGTTCACTTTTCTTCCATTTCACCACAGTTGTGTCAGGCAAGGAAGGAGTTAAGGAGCTGGGCAGGCTGTGGAATGGACCGGGCCCTACACCATTATGTGCCTGTAAAGCAAAGCGTGTTGTACATCCACTAACAAGCCTGCCATTCATTTTTTCAATAAATCCTGCACAGAGGTATTAGGGTCTGTGAACTGACAATTGATTTGCTGCCTGGAAAATTATTCTTTATTGATTTATATTACACAGTGGCAACCGCAAATCTATAGCAGCCTTAATCAGAGAGAAAATGCTAAAGTCAGTGTCATTCTTACTTAGTCAGGCAATTACAAGTAGGAGAATTGGTTTAGTACCTCTAGGTGACATCTACATATTATTCAATTACGAATCTCAGTAATCCATGAATTACAATACATAAAAGTGTATGAGATCTGGTTAATTAATTTTTTGTAATATGAACAGTGCCCTTTGTGCAAGAAGGTGTTTTAAATGTCAACCTAGCATTTAAAGTGAAATTTGGCACCAGAAACGAAGTATGATTTTTAATGAGGATTCTTGAGATCTTTACTGTGCCTGGAATTTTTCTCATATTTCGTGTGAACTGGACAAAATGAATCTGAGATATTTAGACAGTTTGTACATGTGATATTTTTTTAAATTAGTAGATATTCCTATTCTTTTTGATTCTGAACTCAAAATGGATTGTATGGGACAAGATAGAGCCATCCATAGACACAGGAACTGTGATTCTGGGCTGGACATTCTTCAACTGTCTTGACAATAGACTGAAATCAAACAGCAGGAGCCCAGAGCTCATTCTGAATTGAATTTTCCAGACTTACCTCCCATTAACTCTGTCGTCTGTCTCAGATCCAGCTGTGTATACATGGCTGTCATTGCAAACCCTTCAGTTCTGTGCGCTGGAAAATGGGGGTTTCTGGACAGACACATGCCAAAAGGATTTGCAGGGAATGGAGCTGGTACTGAGGAGCTGGAAACTAAGAGCTGGATGGAAAAACCTCTTGCTGATGGGGTTGGGATCTCTGGAGTTTAACTGCAAATCCTTGGGAACACATCTGAGATGTGGAATTTAGCCTTTTCATTTTTCTCAGAAAAGTATATCAAAAGAAATGTACCTCACTCTACTGGTAAAATAGAAGTGGATCTCTGTGGGTTTTGACATGGGTTATTCAAAGAGCATTTTCCTTTTCAAAGAAGAAAGTGTGGGGATTAGAAAGGGAAAACAGACTGTGTTGTATTACGTAAGGCTAAAGATTTTAAAGTTGTTTCTTCTGCAAGAGTAGAATGGAAATTCTTCTCAATGGATTTTGTATTTATTTAGTAGCTAAAGGATATTTTCCTGCTTTGCAGACAGTGGCATGTGGTATGGCCCTAAGTTTTCTGTGGACCTGGTCCTGATCAACATGGCATCTTAATCTAAATAGTTTAGAAAAAAATAAAATACTGGTCTAAGGGAGAGAATTTGCTGTCTCTGTGGTTCATCATACGGAGGTATTTTTTTAGGCAATGTGAAAGTGCAGCTTCTTCTGGGTCTATTTCCATTAAGTATTTAAGACTCTTATAAGTTTGTCTGCTTTGTCACTGACTGACATAATTGGGAGTCTTGAAAAAATTCCAGAGCCCAGTTATTTCATCCTGCTGGTCACTGTTGAGCAGAAAGCAGAAATGATGAAATATGAGCCAGGTCTGTGCTGTGTGAGGCTTTGTCAGTAGCCAGGCGGGAGAAGCACCAAGAAATTGAGAGCCCAAGCCTCCTGCACAGCCTGTGCTGCTCTGTTGTGCTGCAGCTTCGGCTGCGAAAAACATGCTGCTGCTGCTGCTTGGCAGTTCCAAGGGATGGCTAATTGTCAATATCTGTGTCCAGACCTCCTTTTACAACACGACATGCCAACAACATTTTTTTTTTCATTTTATTACATTCTGTCAGCAAAGATACTGGCTTTTTAAAACCAGATCTTTTGAAGGAGAAGTGGTGATTGTTGCTGTAGACAAGCAGGTTAATGAAGATGTTACTAAAATGCTTTTTCATCGATGAAAACTTGGAAATCAATTGCAAAAGCCATTCCCTATCCTAGTGTGATTTTGTTGTGTTTGACCAGGGTGTTTGATAAGCATTAGTTCTTGCTGAGAGCAAAGAGTGAATTTTATTTCAGGCGTTGCTCTCCTGTGTTTGGAAAAGGGAAGTACCAGGAGAGCATTTAGACCTGTGGGTCTCATCACTGTATCCAGGGCATGGGTGACTCTCTGCAGCAGGCCCTTGGTTGGCAGCCTAGTAGTAAGTAATGTTAATAAAGAAATACCGAAATAGCTTTGGAAAGTTCTTAGGCTTCAAGAATTTGTTTAAAAATGCCACTTTTGAAATATTTACTCAGTGTGTTCATTGTATCTTTTTCCTGTATTTTTGTGAAGTTCAGGGAGCTCTTAAGCATTCTGCTCGAGTACAGTGTAGGAAAAAACCACTTCTAGCTGAAAAAGTAGATGCTGTGAGTCATGTTCCTCCCACCCCTGGCAGCATCTTTTTGCATGGAAGTGTTGTAAAAACAGAGGCTGCTGAAAAGCCATTTATAGTTAATCTCTATTGCAAGAGATGCAGGTGATTTCAAAGTCAGGCAAGGACAGAAATAGCACACACATGCTCTGATTTATGGCAGGGGTGTGATAGAAGTGCTCTAAGGAAGTGCAAGAATGCTGTTTTTCCTAGAGCACTGAGAAGTCACAGCAGTAGTGAATGCTCATCCCTGTTGGACTTCAGGGGGACAAATTTAGGTACCCATTGTCCAGCTCTTGTTCACGGTACCAGAACCTGAAAGGTCAGCAGTGCTGTGTTGTCACACAGACACAGCAGCACCAAACCCCTTTTTCCTCTCTTCAGTGCCCTCCTTCCTAACCTAGGCTGCCATGCGCTCCCAGCCCAGGCTGAAATCCCAGTGCTACTGCCGTTCTCTGAAGGAAAGAACATCACCTGAACATCTCTGGGGTCTCTGTGCCCCAGTTCTGCTGGTGAGTTCCCGGGGCAGTGACAGGATGTTTCCCCGTGCTGCTGTCCTTGTCTCCAGGCAGCTCTGAGGGAACAGGTAACTGCTTCTTCTTCTTAGGGAGTAAAATCATAAAAACATAAGCAAATCCAATAATGGCAAGTGTGGCATATTTGCAAAAAAGTAATTAATTTATTTTCATTTTTCATGTGTTTTTTTTAAAAACTACTTGTAAAAAAAGACAGAATGATTACTTACTGTGTGACCAGAGGGAAGTCCCTAGGACCAGATTTCAAGACATATAGAAAATCCCAGCAGATGACCTTTTATGGTAAAAATCAGGAGACGTTTAAAACAAGCCATTTATGTCTCTGGACTGGAGCTTTGGCTGTTTGTGTGGGGTTTTTTTGTTTGTTTTCTTTGTTTGTTTTTTTTCTTGTTTGTTTGGTGTTTTTGGTGGTTTGGGGTTTTTTTGAGGGTTTTTGTGTGGTATGTTTGTGTGGGTTTTTTCTTTCTTAAAGGCAATAACTGCATTTCTTTGGCTTTGGGGGATGATTTTTATGATCAAGTTGTTGAATATCATGTGTCACAAGATAAGATGATAATGATTTTGTGTAAATAAGTAGGAAAACACTTTCTTCCCACTGTATGAGTCTTTCCATTCAGACTTCATTGTAGTAACTCTAGGCAAATACTTAGGAAAATCCTCTTATCCCCTTCCTTCTTTAAAGCTAATAATTAATTTACTACTGGACTGTGGATTCAATAAAGGAATAAATATTAGAGATTTTTCTTGGAATTAACAAGCAGGCAAGTAATGGCTTTGTCTCATGCTACCTAGCTTGGAATTGCATCCCTCAAATATGGAGCTAACTGTTGCTTGCTCAATGTGCAAATTAACTGTTCACAAGAGTTGCTATTACAATTTTAACTTATTGATCATGCAGATGGTCCCGGTTGTGCCTTTGTATTTCAAAGTTGTGTGAGAAATCAGGATTTTGGAATGGAGTTGCTCTCCTGCCAGTGCAGTGGCATGGGATGGGGTGGCACAGCATTCCCACGGCACTGTGCCCAGCACATGGCAGACAGTGTCAGGTGTGCCAGAGCCTGCACTGGGGACTTCCCTCTAGTGGGACTCACGTTTTTAAGGTGTGGGTTCATATGTGTAGCCTATTCCAAGTCCCAGCAGTACAGCACTCTAAAGTAGCTAGGCTTAATATCTAAATGTACAGATATCAAGTCATGTTATTGCTGTGGATAAGCTTTTTTTCTGCTTCAGATACGAGACTTTTCCTTGTTGCCCTTTCCTAGGTAGAGATTCTTAACTGATCGAGCAATACGTGCTAGTTGTCCTTTAATTTGGAGTAAAAAGGCCATCTGCTGCATTTAAGATCTTGTGCCACCCCCTCGGTGAAGCCGGGCGTGGCTGGTGGGGGTCCCTGAGTCCAGCCCCGGCACGGAGCCCTTCCAGCAGAGCACTCTGGGTGCGTGGGGCTGGAGTTCCCTCACCTTGGGTGTGCTGCTCAGGGATCGCAGTGCCCCATAAATTAACACACAATTACACAATAACGAGAGGGATGGCCTTTTTCATGACTCATCACTTCTCCACAGCTCACTGCTTTTTGAGCAGCAGTGCGGTTCGCTGTATTAATATAACGTTAATTTATGATGATTAATATTAACATATTACCAAATATTTTATTCTGTTTTATTATTCTGAAAAGCTTTGGGGAGAGCACTGTATGAATGTATAATTCGTTCACGTGTAGATTATGGCATGATTAGTTTCTTGCAGTGAGTAATGCTTCGTTCAGTCATCTGAACTACTTAGAGATAAATTTCTATTAAAAAAAATCCTTATTTTTATTCTAGATAACAGCATTTTGATCTCATTAGCATGGATCATTTTCTCTAAAGTCAGCTAGACTCTAGTGTAGCAACAAAAAGCTCCTTTTAATATCAATTAAAATATTTTGTCTTTTTGACCTGCCATATAATTAAGATCCTGTTTATTAAAGTTACTAGCATATTAGAACACTAATTGCATTACAAGCTTACTTTCTTATTTCTGAACTGTTTATGATTTAATTGACTTGATTAAACTAATTTTCATGTCTCTGTGCAATTAACACATTAATTGAATTTATTTACACATGCAAATACTAATATATCACCCACTGTACTAGTAATGATTTTTAAAAATCATTAATGCCTTAATTGAGTGAATTCTTTGGCATGCATATGCAATCTGATAACACTGCAAGTTGGCTAGGAGTAATATCATCGTTAAGAGTGTGCCTTCCTGCAAGGAACTGAAGTTTAAAGAGGGCAACACGCACCTCTGTCACGACATGGCTGTTGTGCCTAAGTGATCTTTCATTGTACACAAGAATAATAACCTTGAGCAAGGGGAAAATCAGGTAATTTTACTATTTTAGCAATGAGATCTCTGATTATATTTGAATATTTTTGTTATTACTATAAAGACTTGACAGTAATAAAGCATAATAGAAGGAAGAATGTGGAAAGTATCAGTGGATTAAATCAGCATTGTGTGACATCTAAAGGAAGCTTCTTGTAAGTTGTAATCCAAAGTCTAGTGTTGTCAATACTTTCGTTCCACTAACTTCAGGTGATCTTAATATCTGAAGGAGACAGAAGTCTGAAGTGCACTGTTTCAGACCATTTTCAATAAATAAAGGATTTTAGATCTTACTGTTACCTTCTAATTTGACAAACACAAATACTGGCCTATAAAGAAAGATGTAACACTACTTTTCAGTCCAGAGAACCCATAAAATGGAGAAATGCATTCTGTTTAATCACTTATCTCTTTTAAAAGCCTCAAAAATGCCTTCTCTTTCATGCTCCCATTCTTTATTTATGTGCAGAGACTTGCTCGAGTGGCTAAATTCCCTAAATAGCTACAAAGCTATTGTGATAAGAAAAGGAAGTGCTTTTGACAACGTGTCATGTATCAAATATAGCCCAGCAAAGGCTTTAGGGTGCTCAGGATGCAGTTTCAATATATGATTTCATGCTTGTAGTGGTTTGTACTTTTATTTTAGCTTCCAGCTATGTGCTATAAAAAGAAGAAAAAATAGAAGAATTCCTTAAATGCATTTTTGCTTTAAAAGTTTGTGTTTATTTTTAACAGTAGAAATGCTGTTTATGCATATAAGATCCATTTCTTAAAATAGTATCTTTAATTGTTGTCTCTTGATAAATGTTTATTTGTAAATATATTTTACTAGTAGCCTGTTTTGAAAAAGTCAAACAATGTTTTTTTCATCTATGAACAAAAATTTTCTCATGAAGGTACTCCAGTAAATATTTTCAGGATAAAATTACACTTTAATCAGTTGCCAGTGGTGCCACTGTATAAATATAGAACCAGTAGTCCTGTGTAAAGTGCAGGTCCATTCGAAACTGCTTAGAAAGGTGATACACGCTTCTAATGTTTTAAAAAGTTTTCTTGAAAGGAAAAACTCTTATGCAGGTACAGATTTACCTTGAGACAAAAGAAAAATACCATTAACATATATTGAAAACAAAAGCGAACCTGCTCCACACCAAGTGAAGGTAATGTGTCTTAGTAAGTTAATTTGACTTGGACAGTTTCTTTAGAATTTTTCTCGCATTTTGTCTCCTGATTAGTCTTTAAGTGTCAATGTGGTCCATAAATGTTGCTATGTTCTATATGGCTATATTAGACTGTACCAGGAGTGTATTGGCTGGGGATTTATTTCAGTATAACAGAGTGGAACTTAGTCTTTTGGAAAAGCAAGGTTATTCTTAAGAGTGTACTGCCAAGTATCAGAGCTATAAGCCTAAAAACTCAGATCATGCCAACAGTTCATCCTGCGTGTGCAAATTCAATGTTGAATTTTCAGTTGAATGTAGATCTGTTGTCACCTACTTTCAAACTCTCTTCTCTTAGGAGATCGAATTTGTCGGGATGCTGCAGCAAAGAGTCCACAGGGATGGACACAGAAAGTCTGTGTAAGGTGCTTAGGAGAGATCTACTTTTATGTAGATACACCTTATGTTGGGTTCAGAGAAAGTGAAATAATGCATAAATTCATTAGATAGTCCTTATCAAATGTAGATGGAAGGGCACTGCAGTGTGACTGAGTACAATTCAAGATTAGTCCTAAACATGGACTCTCTCAGATGTACTGTGGCATAGGCAGCCGTGCAACAGTGTTGGGGGGAACCACACTGACAAGGGAGCTCAAATCCCTTCCAAAAACCTTGTCCTTTTTTAAACTGTGCCACTATAGAGTTCTCATTTTCCATGTAGGTATCCAGTCTATCTGGCCTTGATTCTGCTAATGGGTTTTACAAGATTATTATTTCTTGCATGGAGGAGATGAAAGATGCAGTTTTGTTGATGGCTAATTAGAGCTTTCTCATTCACGGGGGGAAATAAACCTCAACCCAGCCCTGAGTGTGTGCTTCCACCCCAAGATACTCATACTGCAGGGGAGCCTTTTCTAGCTTATGAGTTCAATTTACAGAGAGAAAAGTGCCAAATAAGAGCAAATGTTTTAATTATAAAGAAACAGTTTTCTTAGGTAAGACAATTGCTATGTTTGCAAAATGAATTTAATTTGCTACACAGTCTACTGGAGTTTTTAATGAATGCTAAGTCAGAAAAAACTGCATGAGGCAGCTGTGGTTGTATTTGCATATTTGCTCAGGATAATTGATAGAATTGTTCAATTAAATATTTTAAAAGGTAATAGCCTCATACACTCTGTGCAAGAAAAGTAAAACCATGAGATTCAGTAATTTGTCTGATTGAACCTTTTGTATTTTTAAGCAGTATGTCTCCACAGACAATGCATTTCTGGGTCATTTTAACTCAGCTTGGGTGGAAATGGGAAACTTCATCATGCAGAACTGAAAAGGTTTTACTATAGCTGCACTTCAACCAAAACTTTCACTCCATATGAAGCTAATCTTAACTCTAAATACAGACTCAGATTTGGCTTCTCCCTCTCTGGAATAATATCCCAAATCTGTTATTCAACATAAAATCTATTCTGTGGATCTTGATTATACAGTCATATGTGTTGGTGTGTACTGTATATGATATGTACATGAATATGCTAGCAATGAAAAAAACAACAGAAAACCTAGAAATCTAGAAAATAACATTTCCGAACCATTACAATCATGTATTTTGTATCTAACCATTTTTCCAAGGGGGAAAAAGAACAATACATGCTTTGGAACATCCCTTGCAGTTGCCTAGTTTCCCTGAAATAACTATAAAAAGGAGAAGTGATTGATTCATAGACCTTCAGTGAAGCTGGTGTGTGAAAAGAAGAGAGATGGACTTACTGAACTCGTCAGACCAAATTGGCTGGCCAAAGTTTCTGTACTGCATCATAGATCAGTTGGCACAGTGTGTCCTGTTCAGCATTACTAAAGGCTGAGGAACTAATGATGTGCAAGTGATGAAACATGTGTAGGATACAAGAAGAAGGGGTTTGAAACACTGCTTCTAATCAGTTATTTATGTTGGGACAAAAGAACTTACTCTAACTGAAATGCAGACACAGAGTGTTTGAAATCCTTTTCTCAGTGTTTTCTCTGGATAGCTTTATGTTACATACCTTACAATGGATACAATTATTTACAAGACTTAATTTAAATGTATTGTTAATGCAAGCATTATCTATAATATAGTGTAATAATAATTTATAGTTGTATTATATAGTGTAATAATAATGTATTGTTCTTGTTGTAAAATAGTACAACTATTTTAGTTGTAGTCTAAATAGTCACTTCAATCCTCAGAGCTATTTACTAACAATAAAGAGTTAATTCGATCTCGTAAAGTTATATTTTATATGAGCCTTTCTTCCAGGATTCTGTGTATTTTTAATAATAATAATAATTTGTTTATGATATGTAACACTTCTAGCCACAATATGGAATGTTGTGCTTATTAAAGACCACAAATCTCTGAGCCAAGTGACTTTTTGAACTGCATTGTTTTGTCAGTCTGAAAAATCACCTGATTTCTTTGTGACCATGTGGGTAGACAGCTTCTTGGTTGCCTAATTCTTCTGTTTGATTTTTTTTTGACTGCTGGTTTAAGATGGCTGCTCCTGGTGGTGGAAGGTCATGGAGATAAGTGCCAGCACACTGAGTGAGGGTTGTATGTAAATGTGACAGCAAGGGTTTGAAGAATCTAATTTAGATGCTCAGGTTAGGAGACTGAACATTCTGGGAGCCTTGCAGAATTAGAGCACTTGAGCAGCATTCTTTGATATGCAGCTAGTCCTTCCCCCTTCAACATATTAATAATGCCTTGAAGTTAACCACTGTAAATATGCCTGTCTTCTTTCCCACTTGAGGTTTGGGTTTTTTGGTGTTTTGTTGGGGTTTTTTTGGAAGCAACTGGCAGCAAGCATTTCTTTAATCCTTCATTTTCTTTCTGACGACCTAAAGAAGATCTTGGAGACAGACAGTTGCTGTGCAGATGGTTTCAGTGATGTATGTGCTTGTTTTCCTGTCACTGACCAGAGTCCTGAGCCTGCCTTGCAGAGGGTAATGCAAGTTGCTAAATAGTGGATGTCAGTCTGGGAGAAACCCATAAAGTGGAGTCAGTGCAAATGGTGCTTCAGTTCAAATGAAGTCAGTAGCTTAAATCAGACTTTTTAAGGTTGAAACATGTCTTGGAGTATTTCCAATTTAGAACCCAGTTAGGTGTATTGGAATCAGCATTAGGGATGGAGCTACTGTTTTATAGGACAAAGACAGCAACACTGTTTAATTTAGTTAGGATTACAGATGCAGAATTCGGGGTGCTGTTGAATTCCAATACTGACTTTCTGTCAAAGATTTTTCTGCAGTTATTGCAGCTTTTGCAACCAGCACTTTCTGCTACTGTTAACTAATACACACAAAACAAAATTACTAGTCTATAATAGTTCCATTTCTCTCATTGTCCCAGGATCTCATTTTCTCATTTGTAATTCTTACATTCCTAAAACTTAATCATATAATTTTTTTTTTAAGAGGTATTTGAGACTATGCAGAAAAAAAGGAAATTCATCTCTGCAGAGAGCCTTCAGAGCAGCATGGTACCAACGCACTACTCTTGGTGTCTTTCCACCTGGAATTTAATGGTTAGTTTTAGCTTGTGAAGCCCTAAGATTTTCCAGTTGGTCTAAAGCGAAAGGGTGAAAATGAAGAAGAAC
This sequence comes from Callaeas wilsoni, assembly GCA_013398955.1. Taxonomy (NCBI): domain Eukaryota; kingdom Metazoa; phylum Chordata; class Aves; order Passeriformes; family Callaeidae; genus Callaeas; species Callaeas wilsoni. Next base: position 88,583 of record VWPU01000218.1, on the reverse strand, counting down.
TTGACATCCAATTCCATGCAATTGAAAACTCCCTAACGTGGGATCCTGTGATATTGCAAATCCAGTGATTTGACTCTGAAATGTAACACGAACTGGTTCAGGGACAGGTGTGTGTCTTATTGCTAAGGCAATTACTGAAAGCCCGAGGTCAGCAACACAAGTTACACCTTCTAGAACTTTTTTTGTAGTTAATACCTTATTTCTTGGATGCCTTTGCAAAAGAAATTGCATAGATAATATAACTGGGATTTTATCATACTATATCAGATTTCTTTTGAGATTTAAGCTACTGATCACTTGCAAAATGGGAGTTCTTTGTGGATTAAATGTTTTTGGAGTGTCTGCTAAGATTTATGGACTATTATTAAACAGGTATAGTATTGTATATTTAAAAGAAGACATTAATGACACAAACATTTTTTGCCAAGGAGATGAATTGCCTAATCTGGTGTATCTATCAGGCTACAGATGCAAATTTTATTTTAAACAGATTTTTTTTTATTAGTAACACTATGTTGTGACTGTTTTTCTAAAGCTTATTTAGTTTTGAAGAAGGAATAGAATACATGCAATCTCTGAGTGATTTGACAACTCCCTGGTATTACAAAGACTGTATTATTTAATTCCTTTCCCAGGAAGAGTTACTTCACGTGTGAATGTTTTCTTAAAAGTGTATTGTGAGAGACACTTCCTTCACTCTCTGCTAGGTCATCTCTCATTATGACATGGAAATGTTATGTTCTATAACATCACTGAGATGATCCTAAACATATATGGTATCTATCCTTTAAATTATTACTTTGGGGTGCAATTGGATGTGATGCTGTTTGATTTGTAGTCATTGCAGCCTGCAAGTGACTGGACACATAAAGAATACAAAAATGCAACTAAGTTGATTTAAACATTCCAAGCTGAAGGATGTGCTTTTAGTATCCTTCCCATCTCTTCAAAATAGGAAACAGATCTTTCAGTATCTGGGACAAAGAAAACACCAGTGTAGTCCTAAGTGATTATGAATCACTTTGTTTTGTCTGTGACACTAAAATAGTGCCTAGTGATGAGACCATTTCTTTTCTAATGACCTACAATAGTAAGGGAAAAAATTGAAAATGTTGTCAAACAGTTTGTGTTTGGAGTACTGCAAAGAAAAGAAATAGGTCTAAGGAAGTGTCTCCAGGAATACAATCTGCTCAGATTCTGAGGATTTGGAGTTAAATCTGAAGCTGTAGTGTAAGGCTTGAGAAAGGACATATATGGCTGCCAGTGGATTTTTAACTGCACAGGGGTCTGTCAGGGCTCTGAAGCCCTAGGCTGCCAGAGGCCTCGGGGGCTGGAGAGGAAAAGAAAGAGCAAAGCTCTGAGACTGCTGCTGCTGCTTTTGGGGAACAGGGAGTGAATCTGTATCCCTCTTCAGCCTTTGTAAAGAAAATACTGTGTAAATGTATGGTGTTCCACGGGAACACTGACAGGACGTTCCTTAGTGCAGCAGTGACTTACCTGTTTGACAGTCACCCCACAACGCAGTTCCTCCTTCTGCATTTCCCACCTCTGGTTCACCTGACTTAGCCTGTCTGGCACACTGTACTAGTAATATACTGTATTTCCCATAGCTTCACAAGTATTAGTGATCCTTAGATGATCACTTGAGTGATGAAGTGAGAGGACTGATTCAGAAATTATAATAGCACTCATTTTACGGTTACAATTTACATGCTGAGCGAGTATGTTTAATGTAGGGAACTGATCTCATCCTCTGTTCTCTGAAATCTGATACTGGGTGAATCTGGTTTTTGTGTGTAGTTGTGTTGTTTTGGTTGGTTGGGTTGGGTTTTTGTTTGGTTACTGTTGCCTGCCACCATTCGTTTACCAGTGCAGCATTTTAGGGAGGTAAAATCCAAGGAATGAGAGAGAGGGACCAGTGTACACTATCAAGACATACTTGAATGGATGGGAACTATGCAAAAGAAAGGGCAAATTTGTGCTACCATGATTTTAGATTTTCTGCCAAATCTACATGAATAAAAGAGCAAATATGCACAAATGTGCCTTGGAAAACAAGCCTAGTGGACTAAATGTGCTGACCATACTATGCAGCCTGGGCTTCTTATTTACTACTGGGAAAGGCTTTTTGATCATAAGGTAAAAACGTATGGTCTTGAGCTTAAGATGACACCTGCCTAGTAGGGAGGGGCTGGAAGAAAAACTAGAGATGAAATGGAAACACTGGCAGGCAGCTTTTCCCTCTGGTACCCTCTTTGAGTGATGAGTTTTGACAATTGTGAGATCAGGCATAATATGCAGGTACCATTTCTATTAGACATTGCTCTTTAAATCTTCCTTATTTCAATTCTCCTTACTTCAGTCTAACTCCAAAGCTACAGGCTATGTCTGTTAACTCTGTTTTTTCACCCTTACAGAGTATTCCTACATATAGCCAGCTAATAGGGAATGAAAAGCGACACCATGCACTTAGCCAGGGAGGTCAGAAACCTCTTGAAAATCCACAATGAATGTGAAGCTCTGTGGTCCATTTTTTGTAAATACTGAATAATGCCTTTTTGTTTTTAAGGACAGAAGTATTTCTCCAACAGCGTCTTGGCAGGTTTTTAAATTGTAGGAACAACTTTGAAAGAAAAGAGAAGAGATGCAATTAGTTTGCAAACACAAACATGATTATTGAAGCCACATCATCCTTTGATTTAGGACAATGCCAAAAGACATTTTAATGCATAGTTTTGTCCACTTGTGAACAATTAGGACTGTCAGCATAAATGGCCAATTCAATGTTTAGGTTAAACTGCACTTTTTTTAGATGTTCTCTTGGATTGCATTTGGAAATCTTCCTTTGGAATTACAATCACAGCCATTGACTGTACAGCTGAAGTGGCAGAATCTAATTATTGCTGAAATCCCCACAGCTATACCTTCTTAAAAGACATCACAAACAAACAACTAAAGAAAGGATGGGGAGCGGATGGATTGGTACAAGAAAATGTTGGTAATGGAGGCAATCTTTCAGTGAACAAGTGGATCAAGCAATCAGAGCCAAGGTTTCTGCCTCAGCAAATAGTGTCTCTGGAAGAGACAGGAGACATGGCAAATGCATGTGTTTGGATTTCTGCCTATAAAAAAAAACACGTTCAGGAGTGAAACGGAGAAAAAAATTATACCTGGTCCAGTGCTGCCATTGGTCAAGTAGAGACAGCTTTGCTAATTTATTCACTGTCAGTTCTGACACGTGTGTAGGTATATGAATATGTATTTTTGAGTTTATATATCCTTTTCTCCACATGTTGCATATTGGGAAGCCAATGTTTAAACTAATGAGAAACTTAACCTATTCTTATAGTTTAACCTCAGTATAAAACAAATGACTTAATGTGATAACTTGTAAGCTGAAATTCTGCCCTGACACATGCCCAGAGTAACCTATTGATTGCTGTGGTGTCTCATAGGATATGTGCCAAGTTATCTGCATGATTTCTGTGCCTGTAATCCAGATTTGAATTAACAGGTTAGGGCTTTATTTTGACCTTTTCTGACTTTTTTTCCTGTACTTATTGATTTTTTTAGTGTCATTATAATACTTTTTCTCACGACAGTAAAATATCTGCTGGAGATGGGCTTAATGACCTGGAAGTAATTAGAAGAGTCTGCAAACAAAGATAACTGCCACATCACAAACAGAACTGATATTTTATTCACACAAGCTTCTAGCTACTGCAATAAATCTAGATCAGCTACTGTATTCATTAAGTAAAGAGATAATTAAAACTTGAGAGAGTCTGGATTAACCACCTGGCAGAGTAACACCTTTTATGAAGGGAGACAGGAAGCAGGTCTGCAAGTCTTGAGAAGACTTTATTAAAATAATCAAATGCTACTTGAAAGATGCCCATACAGCAACATTATTTTTCTGTCTGAAAGGACTGCATATTATAGTGAAAAACTAGAGCAAAGTAATCCAGTTCTGTGATGTGCATTGGCTCTAGGCTTCCCTGTATGTTTCTTATGTTTAGCTGCATGAGACTAGGTGTGTCTTTGAGTGTTTGCTGTTCTGTGGTGGCTTTGAGATATTCTTGTGTTGACAGGTAAATGAGATAACGGACAGTAAATTCTGATGTGACTCTTCAAACTGAGGTTTAGTAGAATGTGAATGTAATGACAGTGTAAAAAGGTAATTGCATGATTCTATTTTCGTTGAAATATCTCATTGTTTTTCTTTTTTTCTTAACCTCCTTAAGTAGTCAGGTAGATCTTGGATAAGAACTGAATTCTGTTTATATCATCAGTAAAATCTGTTTTACTGCAGTTTTTCTCGATGTTAGACTTCTGTTTTCAGTCTACGTCTATGCAGACTATCTGAAGAGGGATATTGTGTCAAAAGATGAAAGCAGCTAAGCAGCCTGATTGATATTATGTCATATAGCAGAAAGCCTTAAAACTATGTGTCAAGGACTGATTAAATACAGAACATTCAAGAATAGTAGGATAAGAATTGAGTCACTCAAAATGTTTCCTCTTAAAACTTTTAACTTTTTCAGAAGGTATGTTAAGTTTGCATCTAATCCATGTCAGCTCTCTGGTGCATTTATCCTTCTTGTCTAATAGTTTGTAGTTAGAGTTTAGCCATCTGTCAGCAATTAAGGGGTAGGCACTGATTTTCACGTAGTGAGACACCTTACAAAGAGAGCCATTTGCTGGGACTTTCTCCCTTTAATGGCAAAGCCAAGTAGGAAATCAATCATGCTTTTCACTGGATCAATAACCAGTGTAATGTGGGTTTTAGTATAAAAAACAGCATCAAAACCAAATATTGTCAGTGTGCAGTACATCACTGTGGCATGTTGCACAGGTGTAAAGGTGATAATGATTTAAGTTCCATTTGAGCAGATAAGTCATGCCACAAATAGTTGGATAGGACTTCATTCTTGTAAAAGAAAGGCATAGGTTCTTCACTCTGATTTGCTAAATGTAATGTGTTTTAGAAATGGGAATGTAAATATTTTTCAAAAAATAAATTTCACCTGAACAGCCTGCTTGGGATTTTGATCAGTAGGAGGCATGAAAATTTTTTGTTTGTTTGTTTGTTGGATCCTTTTGTTGGAGTGAGTTTAATACAAATAAAAGGAAGGAAATTGATAACAATTAGGACTGTAATCTCCTTTCAAAAAAATCCTCCTGCCTACCCAAGCAGTGGCAGTGCAGATTTCACTCACAGAACTGTGTGTTGGCACTTCACTGTTTGTCAGAGGCTCCTTTTCTGCTGGTGTTCCTATCAACTCTATTTAGGGTGATCCAGATGATGTAACATGAACCTGTAAATGATGACCATCAGTACAGAATTGATTTGATGATTTGATTTGGTGGAAAAAGTATTTAATTCTCAGCTGCCTTTTAAATTCTTTGGATAGGAACAGCTCTGTCTATGCTGTATTTGCACTGTTTTATGTCGCTCAGCACTTGATCTTCAGGGAGAAAAGAAATGTGTAGTGCAGACAAAGAAGATAACCATTTCTAAGGTACAATTTATGCTTTGCCCTGATGTGGCTTATTTAGCCATAGATACTACCAAGTTAAGCCATTTCTTCTAAGAAAAAAATTTCAAAATGTAAACAGAGATAAACAGCAAAGTTTAATAACTTCTTCCAGCCATGCCATGTGCATTCGTGAAAATATTTCCCTTGCTCTTAGTTAGCTCCGTATTTTATTCTTTTATAATTTGATCTTTTAGCCCTGATATCATTCAGGACAAAGCAAAAAGTTTTAAGGTCAATTACAAAAAAGAAATTGTTTTGAGAATATACTTTTTGAAATTACTTATTTTCTGTACTTGAACAATTATCTCATTGATAGTAGTTAATGCTGTACCATCTCTTGTACCAGCCTATTCAGTGCACAGCAGTGCTGCTGACCACCTGGAGCTGCAGGAATGTGCCGAAGTTGAAGGTGTTCTCAGTGTATTTTCTAGCATTTTGTCTGCTCTGTTTAAAAACAGACAAAACCAAAGCCCAAAACACAACAGAACTGAAAGTACTGTAGTTTATTTCGGAAATTGCTGTGTTCCTGGTTAGTTTTGGATCTTCATTTAAAGCTGTGAATTGATCCTGTGTTCACTTACAGACTTGCTTTAGTGTAAACAATCCAAACCCTTTTAAGTCAATGCAAACTAATTTTGCTGTGTGCAATCTTTGGGTTGGTGCACTTACCTGTTATTTGCTTTGGGGCTAACTTAAGCTATAAAAGCAACAAAAGGTTTTCTCTTATTCAGTGATACAGTCTATGCAATACAAGCAAAATTGCAAACTCCATATACTCTACTTTAGATAAGGATGTGATGTCAGTGTTTTAATCTATATTTACAGGCACATTTGTGCATCCATTTTCTTTGCAACCTGCTGAGAAAGCAGGAATCTGTATAGAATTAACTCTTTAGAAAAACAGCCCACTTAGCTAAAGGCTTAAACACTTTTCCCTAAAGTGGCTGGAGTTGATAGCAGAAAAGAAGTGTTGTATGCGAAATCGAAGAGAAAAAGCGGCATTAAAGGAATTAGTTCTTCAAGATTAGAATTTAATCTCCAATGAGTACGTGAAAGTGGGAAGATGAAGTAAAGTAGGAGAAATTTGCAGCAATTGTCTGCCAATAGTTCAGAAGAAGCAGAACATATTATCTGTGAGAAGGGCTCTCTGCATAAACTCTGCGCGTGAAGTTGAAGAATCCATTCATCTATGCTTTCTTTGATAAAGGGATTTACTTTTGCAGAGAGTTACACAAAAAGCAGTCAGTGTACCTGTATACTCCCAAAATACACCAGGTCTGGGTGTGAAGGGAGGACAGCTGTGTGTTTGGTTTTTTCCTCTGGATGTTCCATGCGCTGCAGTTGCCTTTCACTTACATTTGTGTTGCATGGAGCAGTGACTCCTGTCCCTGGCAGTGCAGCAGCCTCTCCCCGTTGGCCTGCATGGCTCTTGCACATCCTGATGTGTATAATGCGATTCCTTGGGTTTAAGCAGCTGATGTGATGGTCGTGTGTTCTGCCTTCCAAGCATCAGACAGGCTCTTCCCTTTGACACTGAATTTGAGTCAAGATTCTTAAAACCAGCGTGAACAAGGAGAAAATATTTTGAACATATGCTGACTATAAGGGCCCTTTTTCATTTTTGATGAGGCAAGGTTTCTCTTATTAAGAGAATTCATTAGAATGGAAGTGACTCTTAAAAGAGCCTCTGGGACAGTGTAGAATTGGAGCCTGGACTGCAGGTCAGACGGAACCGGGACTGGGCGGTTCCTAAAGTGTTAGAGTGTGAGACAAGCTTTGATTCCTTGCTAATCAGAACTAGCTAGCAGGCTCTCTGCTCTTCCCTGGGGAAGATAGCTCGTGTGTTCTGGGTAAACAAAAGCCTAAGATAAGCCTAAGTTAAGAATAAGCTTCCATAACAGCTAACTATGGATTTTTTATCGTGAAATATTGATGTGTTTCACTGCTTTGGGCAATTGTTGCTTAGAGAGGATTTGAGTTTTTCAAAGATATTCCTAAAAATAAAATTATCTAAGCTCTTCAAAGTAAAACAGATTGTCCTTTATATTATGTGCATTTAAGCAACATTTTTTCTTATAACTGAACAAAATTTTTTATTCTTCCTGGTTCCATGAATAGGCATCTCTAATTTTGCTATATGAATGGGAAACCTCCTGCCTCACTTCAGTGGTAGCAGGTGTAGGTACTTAGGAGAAAGTCTATGCATGTGAAGTGTATGTATTCAGAGGCATGAACTTGCAGTAGTCCCAGATTACACAGACTATGATATAACCTAGTTCATTGTTGGTCCCATGCAAAAAGAATATATGTTTTATAAAAAAGGTGCATTTCCAATAGGTACCATCTGAGAAAACCTACATTTCACGTGGTAGAATGCAGATCCCTAAAGTTTTCCCCTCTTGTGAACCTTTAACAGGTTGCTCTTTTGTACTGCCCTGTCTCTCCTCTGAATACTTTCCATGAGCTCTAATTAAGTAAGGCCACTGCAGAAGAGTCCAGATAGAAGACAATATTTCTTGCACTAGTGTTACCCCTTGCTGGTTAAACCCAAGCAGTTTATGCAGTCTTACAGGAAGAAAACTCAAAAAATTGCCATAATGGTCAGGCATGCAGGGTTGCCTGAAGTTCAGCTAAGTGCGCTTTCCTCTGTGTACTCAAAGAGGGGCTTTGGAAAGAAGCGGAGGGTGGGGCTGGATAAGGAGACCGATCTATATGCCGTGCAAGTCCCACACTTTGTTTTTTTTCCCCTGGCTGGTTATCTCTGGGCCTGCAAACATCCTTAGCCAACACAAGCTTCAGAGGACTTTTGTGAAATTCTGGGAGTCTGAATAATAGCCTAAATGCCAATCTTTAATGGCACAGGAGAAGGCTAACAGACACATCTGCCATTTGTTCAAATAGTTTTCACATGCTTCTACTTTAATACATAATACCATCTGTTGAGCTTTTCTGCAAATGGAATTCTTTTCTTCAGTCTACCCACAAACTTCATTATGGATGTGAGGATTGTAGAGGTTACCTTTTTAAATATAAAACCAGCATTTCTGGGAAAAAATACATCTTCAGTTCTTGTTTGTGTGAATTATTTAACAGATGGCAAAAATGCATTTCCGATATTACCCCCGTCCCTACTGTGGAGGAGAGCAGTGTTTACGTAGGGCTGGGTTTTACTGTTGACAGCATACAGCACTCCTTGGCATGCTTAAATGTCTTGTTAAACTCTTTCTTCTGATTATTTATTTGATATTTAACCTATGTTAAAATGATTTACAAAGGCAAGTGCCTTCATTATTTTAATGAGGGCTAAATTGCATCAAATGACTTGCAAGGTGCAGGGCCTTTTCATGGAGAACTGCCAAGTATAAGGTGATGTAACCGTAACCTGTTGACCCTTCTAAATACTGAGACTGTGAAGATAGAATTGTTCAGTGAAACTCTTTCATGGAAATTAATATTAATGTGATTTAAAAAACCTCACAAAACCAACAAGATATCTCCAAGCTTTGATAAAATTGTTACTCTTCTCTTCTGAATAATTTTTTGCTTGCTGGATGAGTTTCTGTAAATTTGCTTTCAGCTGAAGTGGCTAGAGTTTGAAGGGTTACTGAAGCATCGTATTTTTTATTGTCACCATGCTTCCTCTTCTACCTGATCTAATCACTATTGTTTAAGCTCTAATCCAGCTATTATGCATCTGAGATTGACATGAGAGCTGAGAAGAAGAGAGCAGACTGTCAAAACCAGCTGTCAGCATAGATAGGAAGAGTGTGAAATTGAAATAAAACTGGAATAGCCACAGCATCTGTTCAAAGATTTTGGAGAATTTGACCAGTTGGCATCCACCCAGCCCCAGCTGAGTGACAGCATTTAATATCAGTCAGATACCTTTGTCTTTCATCTGTATGATTCATATAATGTCAGGTGCTGTACACTGGAGAAAAAAGCTTCAAAATTACAGAGGAGGATTTAAACCTGACAGTTGAGCCAACAGGTGATTGTAAATGACAGTAGTTACTGTATTTTGAGGGCAGAAATGCTTGAGATGATATTTAACTTGGGCCTTTGTAGACTACGAGTTTTATCTCTACTATGATACATTTGTCAATGGACAAGCACATAAGGTCAGCAGATGTCCTGTATGCAATATATCATTGCTCAGTAACCTCTTCCTGGCACTGGGAGGTGTTAGACAAACAGGACACATGTATTCTGGAAGAACTTGAAGTTTTGCAAAACAATTTGGAAAATGTAAAATATTTGGGACTGTAAAGCTCAGCTATGAGAATGTTTGTAAGTCAATTCCCTTTTACCACTAGTCTGTGACATCCAGGCTTTGATAGTAAAGAGCACCCATTTTACTCACCCATCAGCAGCAAGAGGTGAATGAAAGGCTTGGAGAAATTCTCATGAGTTATTTGGTTCTTCATTTGGTCTCTTCTAGAGCCTTAGTTTGGGATTTGGATCTAGCCTTTTGTTAGTTCATCTGCTGCATTGCCTTTGGTTGTTCATAATGTGTAAGATGCCAATCCTTTTACTGCATTTGTTCTCTTTCTATCTGGTCCTTTATTCTGTCCTTTTGGACATTTTTCTATTATTTACTCAATAATCTTTCCTCTCTTCCAGCACCAATTTATATACAAACATATTCTCTGTAAATAGTTTTTATATTTTGTGCTGTAAGGTCTTAGTAGAGAATTACTCTACATGAATTCATTCTGTGCTTGGATATTGATGAGAATGTTCCTCTCTGTTACCATCTCGTTTCACTTACTCAATAATTGCACAAAGCAGCCTTAATGTTGAAAAAGAACAAGTGTCTTTGCCCATTTTGTCACCAGAATCAGCTGCAAAAAGTTAGAGGACAATTTTTGTCAATGTCAACAAGCTCTGTTCCATTCTTACTGTGGTGGAAGAAGAGTGTTAAGCAAAATAGAGGTAAGGTTTCGGGGGTAACGGGAGCTTTATGGATATTTAAGTTGTATAACCTGTGAACCTTGACAAGTCTCAACACTACCTGGAAATAGTTGAGCTTTGCAAGATTTGTCTGAATATTGGCCAATTCTATGTCCTTTAGCATATGGTTTTCCCCAGTTTGCATCTATCACTATATTACAAGGACTAGCAATAAAAAAAAAGACATTTGATATAATATATAGGAGATATTTTAGTACTTTTAAGATATTCTTAAAGATATTTCTACCAGTGCTCATGCTTGCCTTCAAATCCACTACATCCTGGGCCTCAAGGATAATAAAGCACACATTTTTCATTCTTGTGTAAATGTGTTTTCTGCTTCAAATGATTTGTCAGGGGTCTTTTTTGGAAAACAAACTTTCTCCTTGGCAAAATGACTGCTTCATGCCTCACAGCTATTCTTGGGTATCAGGAAAGAATCTAGCTAGAATTAATCTGATTGACATCTTGCTGACAGACACATCAAAAGGGCTGGAAAAGATGTCATAATCTTTGGTTATGTAAATATCTGAATCAAGATTGCTCTGAGGCAAACTGCAGAGCAGATGATAATATAGCCTTTCTATACTACATCAACAATCATTTTGACAGATGAATTTGAATGCTAATATTTCATGAATAACATTTGGGGAGGGAGGGTAGAAGATGTTGTCTGCAGTATGGAAACTTATCACCAAAATACATCTTCATATTAGTAAACTATGAGCATTTTTCAGTTTTCTTTAACAAGTTGTTAAGGAAAAGCCAGTGTTTTCTGTCATTGCTTCTTTTGTTCATAGCTGCTGTTCAGAAATTGTAGAAAAAGCAGAGAGGAGAGGAGCCAAATTTGGAGTGTGACTTAGCAGTGTGGTGGCACTGCTGATGGCTGGATGATGCTTCTTTGAAATCTTTACTGCTCTGCTGCTGGTTGGGGCATCGTTGTGAGGGCAATATTCATCTGCTGAAGGATGTCTTGTGTTACTTCACATCAAGTCCTCAATACCACCAGTCCTTCTCTTCATTGTAAAGGGTGATCTTTCTTTTCACGCTGCAATAATCTGAGAAATGAACACTTGAGGGGTCCTCAGAAATATATTAGGGATTAGCTTTATTTTCCTGGAAAGAGGACAACAAGCAGTGATCTTGCGTGGTGGCCATGGAGGTGAAGCTTGGCCAAGATGAGGGAGCTCTGTGTGATGTTAGCCGTGTTTCATAGTGGAGAAACATCACTTTGTGGGCCCATTCTTGCTCCTGCAACTTTCAGTGACACTCAGCACTGAGTATCCTTTCTGCCTGGTGTAGATGCCCAGCATTTCCTCTTGGTTACTTCTCTGTGGGTTTCCCTGTGCCCATGGCTCAGAATTGTGATAGCATGTTTCGGTGGAAATCCTTTAACAGGAGGAGAAATCAAACCTGTTTCCTTTCTCATTCCTCCCAGACATGCAACCTGAATGCAAAATCAAGTATAAATGGCCTTGGTAGAGAGGCTTGAGATAACTGAATGGTATGTAAATCCCAGTGTACCAGCTTAAAACAAAACCTCTGTGAACTGTACAAACAGGAGTAGAAATTTAAAGTTGTTTGTAATTGCAGCCAAAGGAATTATTTTTGTTTGCAAAATTGAGCTAAATAGTCACAACCCTTTCTCCTCTTTTCTTTCCTTGATTCTCTTTCAAGACTTTAAAGAAGAACAATCTTATGGGAGGTAATGTTTGTCCTGCATTGTCAGGACTGAAGGTGTAACAACAGAAAAACTAAGCATTGTAATCTGATCACTAGTTTATTCCTTAGATATAAGAAAAGCGATATTTTGTTCTACCATTCAGTAGCACCCTTTGCCAAAAATTGAGTTATTCATCAGCTTTAAAGATTACAAATTCTGTGAGGTACTGAATATATGAGAAATTGTGCATCTTATTTGAGAACTTATAAAGGCTGGTCTAGAAATACCCTCAAAAAAGCAAAATACAGACCAGGGACATAGGCTGGAACAGGGTCTCTCCCAAGCTGAGGAAGAGGAGTGCTGTATCTGTATCAGAAGGATTGCTGAATTGTATGAAAAATGATGTTGCAGTTTAGTAGCATAATGTGGTATCCTTCAGTACTCTGGAAATAAATGTATTAGCCACAGTATGTTGCAGGTAGGAGCAGATCTGTAGAGCACGAAGGACCTGGCAGGAGTAGGAAGGAGCTTGCTTTAAACTACTTTTGCTGCAGTTGTATAGACTAGATGCCATCTAGTAGCCAAGTGTGCTTGGCCCGGTGTCAGGGAGCAGCTTCTCCTCCCATGCCAGTGCTGCAGGAGCAGGTGGCACAGCAGGGGGACAGCTGAGGGGTTTGCTTCCCAAGGGCCCTGCTGATCCCAACTGCAGTGCTAATGGGGACACCTTTCTGCTTCTACAGGTCAAACCATTGCGCAGTCCTGTCTGAGGAGCTGAGCACCAGGCTGGGCCATGGCTGCCAAGGGCCAGGGAGGTCTAGTTTTGTGGGGTTTTTTGTTTGTGTGTGGATTTTGGCTTTTGTGATTTTTTTTGTTGTTTGTTTGGGGTTTTGTTTGCTTGTTTTGTTTTGCTTTGCTTTGTTTGGGTTTTTTTTTGGTAGTTGAGAGACATGATTTCACTTTAATTGAGTTGCCTCTAATGCTTGTGAACCACTTTCTAAGAACAGTCTAGAAGGTCTTCCAGCTCTGATTCTGCCACTGGGACTTAATGAATGATAAAGCATTTTAATAAGCAACTTGCAGCTGTGCATCTCCACTTCAGCCGTTAATGCTCATTCTTGATACCCAGGCTAGTTACAAAACTTGTTTTTTAGCCAGATGTTCTAGTGAGGTAAATTCTTTTTATACTAGAATCTCAGCAGGAAAGAAAGGACATTAGGATTCCCCTACGCTGTGTTCAGAATCTACTGGAATGCATAATTTTTATCAAGAGTACCATTACTTCTTATTTTCACAGATTTCTTTATATAGCACTTCAGGTCTCAGATATGCTAAGGGGCAAAAGAAGTTAAACTTGCACTTTTGCATTTTAGTTTTGTCATCCGTTTCTTTCAGTCATTGATGCAGGTGACACCGCTGGGACCCGCTGAACAGACCAGGATAAATGATGGCTATTTACAAATAAGTGAAAGCGAGAGCTTACCTGTTTGGGAGATAAGTCACCTTGGATGCCATCTGTTGTTCTCAAAGGGATGTCTGCTATTTATTCCTGTAGCAACTGCATTTCGTGCCTCTGAGAGCTCTTTAAAATCATATCAGTAAAGCTGCTTTGTTGTGAATCTATAAAGCATCAGAGAGGTCATTGCCCTGATAATACTTTCTGCCTTTTAGGGCTCATCCAGTCATCCTTTGAAACAACAAATGAGGTTGGATACCTTGCAGGGAATATTTTGAGACAGGATTGGCATTTCCCTCCCCCTCCCCGCCCCCAACTTTTAAATAAAAATTTTCTTTGCTATATCAAAATAGGTCATTGGAGATTTGTTAAAAATACAACTTTTCTCCTCAGTGCACTTTTTGTTACTGCCTTTCTACATACGTGTGTTTTGCTTGCAGGTCTAATGTTCATGCCCTCTAGCAGCAGGAACATGCAGAGAGAATGTCAAATCTCTTGCTGCCAAATGATAATGGAGATTTTCTTTAGCTCAGGAGAGAGGTCTTTGAGGATCTGAATGTTTTCTCTTGAAGTCAAAGCAGGGGCAGATTTCAGAAAGAGGGCCTGCATCTGACACCAAAGCTGTGTTATTTTTAGATGTCAGTGTACATCCCACCTCTGTAATGACGATTTCCCCGAGGGGCTCTGAAACCATGCATCTCTCCACTTTTGAACAAATGTAGTTTTACACAAGCCTGAGTTTTATGAAAACCTGCCTCTTTCTGCCACTTCCTTTCTGGGAGAAAAAGACAAGACCTCCTGCAAACCCCCCCGCCCTCCCTATCTTCTGCTTAGTAGGCCATGACAGTGTGTCAGTGGTGTGTCAGATCACTGGCGGAGTAATGAGCATGTGAAAAACTTTTAAACTGTTGTGACTGTCAGACTTGGTGCTCAGATTTATTCTGCTGGCATCTAATTTGAAATCAGAACACTGCATTCCACCAATATTGCTTTAGTGTTACTATAAGTTAATCGGAAGTTTCAGATATACATTGAATTGGTGTTTGTACAAGGCTGTAGTCTACTTGCTTCTGTGGGGGGTTGTTTTGTTTTGTGGGTTTATTTTATGCGATTTTTCTTGTTTTGATAGAAGTAAGGATGGGCTGAACTATTTTGTTTGCTACAAAAACCAAATTTTTCTTTGGATTATTTAGGTCTCTGCCTGTGAATCAAACCAATTGACAACTTGTGGATATTTTGCAGTGGGTAGAACAAAGAGCCAAATTTTTTATATTTAGAAAAGGAAGGTGACGTGCAAGGAAGTATTTCAAACCGTGAAATACTGGTCTCTGTGTTGTGTGCTAAAACCAAGGCCACAGTGCTAAATGCAGAGGGCAGAAAGGGGTTCTGCCTACCCGACCAAAGCCTGGGTCTTTAAGAATCTTCTCCCCACTACCAGAACTCAACCTGAGGCCCTTCCTCGAGGTGCTGAAATAACACCATTTGCTTTCTATCAGCTTTTCATGTGCCATCATTCTCCGGGGCTCCGCGCAGGGATCTGAGGGAAAGGAGCAGGTGGAGGTGTGGGATTGTGACACGGAGCCATCCCTGCTTCCCTGAGGAGCAGGAAGGTTCTAGCTGAACAGAAGGGGTTTCAAGTACTTCAGGTGGGAGAGGAAAGAGGAAAATAATTCAGTTGTGATACACAGAACTGAAACTTTCAGTTTCAAGCTGCAGTCATTTAAATCTGTATTCAAATCTAACATGGCCACACTGACATTGGTAATGCTGTCACTTTCACCTATTTAACCGAGCTGGTGTTTTATGTTTGTAATTGAAATGCTTGCTGGGTTTTTTTCCCCCACTAACTATTTGGTGAAAGATTTCTTTTGCTGAAGGAATTGAAAAGAATTTACTGGACCCACTGATTGTACAAAACTGTGTTGCCTTCCTGATCTCTGTAGAAGCGAGCTGCCTAAGTATTTGAAAATACTGTTTGGGTTATTCTTACATATCTAAGCAATGCTTGAAAATATAATGCTTTCTCCATTTATATTTGTAGTATATTTACTCTTAGTTACCACTGGCACAATTAAAGGAAGAAGCTAAAATTCCAATAGACTTTAGAATATATCCTCAGTCAGTTTTTGTCAATTTATCAACACCTATATGTGCTATAAAATCACTGTTAAGTACTGGATATCCAGCTGAGTATGGGTTTTATTTTAACAAACTATAGTGCATGTAAAATGAACAAGTAATTATTGTATATTCAGCTATTTCCTACTTAAATGGAGGTTGTTAAGCCACTGGGAATAAAACCTGGTTATTTACATAGGTGGGAATAAAACCTGGATATTTACATAGGCAGTTCTAAGATTGACAAGATTTTGACATTTGCAGAGACTTTATGGAATTTGTTACGGTTTGTTTCTTTAATCTGTTTTCTATATCTTTTTCCTTCTCCCCTCCTCATAGCAATTGTGACTAATTACTTGTGCAAAATGATCAGTGAGCAAACTAATCTTCTCCAGACAGTCTCAAAAGTAATTTTTTTTTAACCTTGTAAAGCTGTTAGAGCAAAAGCTTGTGGGGAAAAATGGGATGAAAGAATGCATCTGTCCTTTGCCTTTCCTTTGGGCCATTTAATCATTAAAAGGGAAAGGGACACCAGTGTCACTGGAGGGGCAGTGATGCCAGGGTGCCACGGCTATTCTGGAATCCCTCTGCAGGGATGGGAGGTGCAGCAGGGAGGGCGGGGAGCTGGTTCCTGGTGTTTCTGGGTGTTCATCCTCTGACAGATTTCTTCCCAGAAACAACACCAATGTTTGAGAGCAAGAGAAACCTGTTTTCATGCTGCTGTGTCTGACACTGAGCAGAGTTGTGGGATGTTTTGGAACGTTCTCTTTCTTCTTAATTCATGTTCAAGTGTTACAAGATGAAACATCTGCCTTTTACCCATTTCCACTTCCAGTCTCAAATTAGTCATTGCTGTCTTGCATTGCACCAGTCAGCAACTAAAGAGAACTGGAGTTTCCATTCTGAGCTGGTGCACAATGCTTCAGTCCACTGCTTTAGACTGTTCAACATCCTTTGAAAATTATTTAAATAAAATATTGAAATATTGGGGAAAAGCTATCACAAGCTTTACCTCTGCTGAAGCTCTCAATGCAGCCCATATGATGTGATGCTGCATTCCACTAGTTTGGTTTTAAATTACTTTATTTTGCCCTCACTTCTTTAAATTTACTGACTCCACAGAGGAGTGTGGCAAAATATATTTTGCATTCATGAGCACCTTGGCAGCATTTATTCCTTTCCATCATGTACATTGATGTGTTGATAAGCATTTAGTGGAGTCAGTAGGTATAAAAATAACACTAGAAAGTTCTTTGTTTCTTGTGCTTTGAAGTGTACGTGGATAATCGAGCAGAGAATAGACACAACTGCAGCTTACTGCTTATTTTTGGGAAGGAGCTATACGAAGAGATTTGGTCCTCTTAAAGGAATGCCAGAATTCTGGACAAACCACACTGCACCCAAGATGTGCAGGAGTTAACTGTTACCAAAAATGCAGTAGATACTTTTATGCTCTTTTTACTTTTTATTCTGTCTCTAACTTTAGAAAGAAGAATCACCTAACAAAAATCTATTAGTCTTGAAAATAAAAAGTTAAGATTCACCCAAATCAGACTTTTAGCAAAGCAGAAAAGGTGACATTGCCTCACATTAATTGCCAGTCAGTATTGATGTGATCTCTTGCTAAATAATAATACATCTCATGATCTTACCTTCATTAACTGGGAAGAAATCTCATTTTGAGTAACACATCGTAGTGCATAAGATGGAGAAAGAAAGAAGCTTTCAGTCTGTTCTGGAACAGACTCTTGGCCCTGCATTGCTGCAGAGGCCTTTTTTTTTCAGGCATGGAAAGCCTTTAACTTTTTATTTCCCTTATCTGTGCTTTTTTTTTTTACAATGAGGTAATCTCAAGGTTATTTTTAAGTAGTTTATTGGTAGTAAATCTCCTATGCTGAAATGTTGATCTGAGTTGTGTCCCTAAATGGAAGGTGTGACACTTGAGATCTAAGTCATTGATTTTTTTATTAATGTATTCAGCATAGTATATTATTTCTAGTTATTTTGATTTGTAAAATGTCAAGTTAGCTAATAAGCACTGGTTTCAGAATGAAGGTAATCAGTGGCTGCTGCATCCAACATTCCTTTCCAGATAACTTATTCTGTATTGCAACATAGATCCTTTAATGTTTAAATAAACACCTTGAACAGCTGGTGTGAATTTTGGGAAAGATTCAAGGCAGGCTTTGGTACCTGCTGTTTAAATAAATATTAAAGACTTAGTAGTGCTGCTGCTTTTCTACAGGTGTAAATGCCCTTTTAAGTAATAGAGCACAATGCCTGAGAATATCTATACTAATACAAGATATAAAGGACAAAGTCAAATGTCCCATGCTTCTTTTACTGTTCTTGTTCAAGTAAGAAACTGTCTTGTAAGTTAAAACCCTAAGGAGAGAGGAATCCTAGCTTTACGATCAGTGATCTGTTCTTAACCCCTATTTTCATGGGCTGTTCCTAGGTCCAGTGCTTTAAGATTTGAGGGAGAAGGGTTTTGCAGTCAGGAATTTTGTTTCCCATGATCTTCCCCAGAGAAGCCTTCCCTGTTTCCAGCTCCTGGCCTTTTCAGTTCCTCCTGGCAGATGTTCTGTTTCCTTCATAACTTGGAAGTGCTAAATCATAAGCTCACTTCTGAGCATTTAAACACAAAACTTATATTTGTCTGCTGGTTGGTGTAGTCCACTATGTTTTGAATAATTTATTTCACTGTTGTGCTTGACTTGTTTCAGGTTAAATGTCTTGCTTCTCTGTTTAAATATTTGGGTTATGAGGGCCTGTTCTTGTGGTGACAGTTCCACTAGATTAAAATGTAGGGGGGTTTAGATACACTCATTAGAGGAGGAAATTAAAAGTGTGGCTTGATCAAAGGAAACTCTTTCAAAAAAAAAATAATCTAAACAAATTTCCAAGTAGCATTTAGTGTGGCCAAGAGTAAATTGATTTCCATGTTCGACTACCTAAATAGTAAATACAAAAGGTATAGATCATGTAAATATATTGCCTGGGAAGATTGTGCATTCACTGAAGTTCTCCACAAGCAAGATTGGCATTTGTCTTGCTGCCTTATATTTGGATGCACGTTCTCTGTCTATCTATCACATACACAACGATTTAGGTACTTTGCTGGTTGGCCCAGTGTGAAAATTATTCTAAACTAGTCAAACATCACTATTATTAGAAAAAACCTAATCTGTACCTTGCACAGAATTCTGTGCTCGTAAGTGTGATTTTATGAGACCATTTCATGTATTTCTGGCATTTTAAAGAGATCATAAAATAGGTAGAAATGATATGTTACCTTTAAGTTTTTCACAGTGACAAATGTTTTAGAAAACCACCTTTCAGCACAAATTAGCATAAGCATGTGTATCAGAGGGGATACTTTTGGAATACAGTGTTTTTAGAAACATTTTTGTGTTTGTACAACCCAGCTGCCTCATGCACACGGTTGTAACAAACTTGCTCCCATAGGTTTTTCTAGGTTTACATTAACTATTAGTATCAATATTAACAGTCACTTTGAAAGACAACTGAGTGGGACTGCTGGTAAAAAAGCTCCACTGAGGAGCACTAGTTTCGAACCCGTTTAAAATCCAAGCCTTGCGTCTGAGAAAAGTGCTTCAGAAACATTCAGAAACATGTCTCCTTTTTTCACATGAACATTGGAGAACTGTAGTTGATTTGATGATAAATACTAATATTGATGTGAGAAACCACCCACAGTTTCCTCTTCTCTGTTCTTTAGTAGCAATTATTTGATTTAGGATTATGACAAGTTATCAAAAAAGCTCTTCTGTCTTGAGCAACTGCAGCAGGGTTGTATTTCAGAGGAACAAGAACATGAAGGGACATAGTCTGATTGGTTTTATCCTCGGTTGATAGACCAATTCTCATGGGAGATTTTTTTTCATTATACATTTATTTATTCTGGCCATTCAAAATTCCTGATAGTCTTTTTCCATATCTATGGAAAAAAGTTGCCTTCTCTTTTTTCATACATGGAGACCAACTTTAAAAATGGTTGAATAATCTGTATTTACAACCTCAGATCTTACTGTCTGTAGGCAAAGGAGTATTTGCTTTTGGAGTCACATATTTTTGCTGTCATGCATTGTCCCAACACTGGAGAAGTTTTGCTTTTGTCTGAATGATCTGATTTGATCTAATCTGTTCTGTCTTCATATATTGAGATTAACAAGCCATATACCTTCAGGCATAGGCCAGATCTACAGCAGCACAGCCCAAATGAGCTTGAACGCAGGGTCAATCAACTGCACAAAATACATCACACAGTTATTCCAAGGCTCATGCTGTGTCTGTAATTGTCCCTTGTTCTGTCATTAGAGCTCCCCTACAAGTCATTATTTTGAGTCAGCAGAGCTGCAGAGAACAGTCAGCCTGATGGTTAGTATAGTGCTGAAGAGATAATAAATATATCTCCCAGCACAGAAATACAAGGGTCAGGTATTCAGCTTATACCTTGTAAAATAGCAAGTTTGTTAGCCCCTTTTTGACTCTGAATTAAAACAGGACCTAAATGTACCTACGATGCTCCAGTAAGGCTGTGTATTCACTTGGCCCCTTGAAATGGTGCTTTTCTTGCACTTAGTGTTTCCCAAAAAATACACAGAAACTGGGCAGCAATTCTGCCATGAGGTTATAAAAACCTTATTGAAAGAACACTTAAGCCATGGAACTACTGTCTTGGAAGCACTGCTCTGTCTTTTTGCATAAATTTTAAAATGGCTCCTGCTCGGTAAATGTGTTTGCATAAGTTGTTTTCATTCTAGGCCTGTACCAGGGTCCTGTGAGCAGGTGCTGGACAGATCAGTGACATTCATTATACATGCAAAAGTTTTGATTTCTAAATACAAATGCAAAGCAGTTACTGGTGAGTGAGGGAGAGGACATGTGGACCAAGTACTCCAAAGCATCTGAGTGAGTGATTTAAGAATTCCGGAGAATGACACAGAAGGCGGACGTTTTCTTGGATATGCTAATTCCCTTGTATTCTGGTACCAGTCAGCAGAGATCCCTTCCTGGAGGTGTTCAGAGAACATCAAACATACAATTACAGAATCTTTTAGCTTTGAAAAGACCATTGAGACCACAGAGTCCAACTGTTAACCCAGCACTGCTGAGTCCACCACTGAAGCATGTCCTCAAGTACCACATCCACACAACACCTCCAGGGATGGGGACTCTACCACCTCCCTGGGCAGCCTGTTCCAATGCCTGACAACCCTTGCAGTGAAGAAATTTTCTCCTAACATCCAATCTAAATCTGTCCTGATGCAACCTGAGGCTGTTTCCTTATTATCTTCCTCTGTTGACTATGGAAGAGAATCAGGGAATATGAAATCCCCAAAGTTAAAGCTGGGCTGTGAAAGCCTCAGTTTCATTTTGAAAAGAAATATGAAGACTCAACACAGAGGCTGTGAATTTCAGGAATGATGGCACTGTAGAAATTTGGAGAATTTGCAGGTAAGAACGGAAGATTTCTAGATAGGTAAAGAACAGAGATATGTGATTAACAGGTCCATACATGTCTCTTGAAATAGAAAATAGATTCACAAAGTCACAATCAACATCAATTATCCTCCAGAAGAATTTGGATAGAAGCTGTAGACTTCTTGGCAAATTTTTAGTCCCCCGAATCCACACTTGGAAAAAAATGTCAGCCAGTGATTAATTCTTACTGTTGTAATGGTAAAAGTGGACATTATTTGAATTATACTAAAGCTAGGCACAAGTTTTCAGACTGAAAATAATAATCTGGATTTGTTGTTCTGCTGAACTTGATGGTCTCTTTGCAATCTTACTCATAACAAATGGGTACATAGTTGTGACAAAGCCAAGTTTATGAAGAAAAGCAATCTTACTTCTCCACATAATAAATACAATTTTTCACTGTTCTACAATAAATGAAAAACCAACCAATCCCAGCTGGAAAACTGAAATACAGAATGGCACTTAAGCCATTCTTTGTTAAATGGTTTCTTTGAGCACAGGTTTTTGTCCATAAGACTTCATTAGTCTTGTATATTTGCAAGAAAAAATACAGCTCATGTGCAGCCGGTTAAAAGCAGGATTAGATTTATTGAGATTATAATCTGTAAAGAAGATGGTCCTTTCTACACAGATCCTGATTCCAGGAGGATCTACAGGAGGCATGGAGGAGGACCAATACTCAGGTTTTAAACAGAGCCCTAAAATGAAATAAGATGTGATTTGAACGCACTTTCTCAGGCTGACCTTTGGAGCAGTATTACTTCCTGCAAGTGGAAGCTCCCTGAGAAGGAGCTGGTTGTCTCCTAAGGACAGACACCCTTTAGAACAGAGCAGATGTCAGTCATCACAAGGTTACCTGCAGTGTGATCAAACTCAAACCTTCAAAAATGGTGGCTCATGTCTGGCTAAAATAGGAAATTATTTTAAAGCTTTGATATTTAACAAATATATACAGTAATTTATCTTGATTTATTTTTCAGCTTCTCTTTTATAGCAGGTATAGGAAGTCCACTTATTAAAAGAAATCAGAAAATCATGAATGGAGGAAGTGAAGCTATTAAAAAAGCAGGCCAAATATTTTACATATATACGAAGGAGTTGTGAGCATCATGACTGATGGAGTTTCCCCACAGTGATGTTTATATGGTACTTAGGCTACAAAACAATTATTGTGTGTAGTATGTAGACGTAAAAAGCTGACTATTCATAGCACACATTCAACAAATGTTACTGTATCTCCAGACTTTAAAAACCCAACAATCAAACAAAGGAAAAAAAAAAAAAAGCAAATATTTGTACCCTAGTAAGTTTTTGTATCAAGTCTCAAAGTAAGCGAAGGCTCCTGGCAGCTTATTTTAGACTGGTAGCTGAACAGCTAATTTTGCACAATTTATAGGATTCTGTAATTGTTACAAAATTTATCCATAAAAAACTCATGAGGGGAAATGGAAATCATCTGTAATGTATTAACTACTTTTACAATCATAATGCGTGAGAAAATCATGCTTGACTGGGATAGAAAAAAAGAAATAAAAAACCTTGGCATACAGTGTTTCTACTGCTTGCTGTGATAGATCCTTATTCATAAATATATCAAATTTCTTTGAATCAAGCATTATGATTATATTTTTCATTAAAATTTTTGAATTGTGATGAGAACTTAATTAAATGTCACAGAAAACCATAAAAATGTAGATCTATCTTAGGGCTGAGTCCATTTTTAATGACATAAAATGTTGCAAATGCTGTAACTTCTTGCATCCACTTGGTGGCTGATCCTATTCTTGTGTTTCTATTTATGTTTCAGAAATAGAACCTATTAACATTATAAAGTGTAGTGAATAACACAGGAGTCTAAAATATTTCTTAACTCTTGTTTCTGAACTCTTTCATTTTAGACATCTTGTGCATGGGGACAGTGAAAGTTTTCTTACTGCAACTTGGCTCTTATAGAGAAATTCTCTTGAAAACATCCTGTATAAAATAGAATGACAGAGTTTAGGACCCATGCTCAGCTAAGTTTCACTATCTGCTTTTCATATTATACATCACAGCAATAAGTCATCTGAACTCATGCCATGTTGTAATCTTTGTGGATTACTTCATTGTTTTCTTACACATTCCAGACTGGCCATCATGCACTTCTTACAGAGGCATTGCTAGAAAGCCAGAGGATGCACATGTGACCAGGTGTTCAGTCAAAAGAAAGGGTTCACTGCTATAAAGGGTCAAGTTTGTGCCTCATAGCACTGTAAACTCCAAACTGGCTGCATAGCACTTGATGCCAAGGCAGGAGATTTTCTGCATTCATGTAGTCTCGTTTCAGAGATCATTAGAAGACTGGAACGCCTTTATTTAATTAACATACAGTTGAGCAGCTCAGGCTGTGGATATTGAAGGTGGAACTGGCTTTCCAAACTGAAAAGGCAGAGATCTATGTCTGATTTTCTGACATGGTCCCCTTGGAGTTCGCAAGACTGGCAGCTTCAGGAGAGACTATGAATGAAATGTGTAGAGTCATGACATTGTAGAAGTATCAAAATGGTCAAGATAATGCAGAATTGTCTTCCTTCATGAGTTTCACCTCTGCCATTAAAGACCACAGAAAAGACAAGAAAAAGACAAAAGAGGGAATGGATAATAGGAATTAAAAAACAGAAAATGGGGATAAATGTAAGACAAAGCACAGACTGTAGGAAAACTAACATAGTGACATTTTGTGACTTGCTTAAAATATTTTGAGATGCAATGAATTAGTGGGTGACAGGCTCTGCTGCTGGAAGAAAAGAAAAAGGAGGCTCTTACCGACTTGTTTTTTCCATGATCAATTGAATCTAAAAGATGGTGTGTTTCTGGGAAGACCATAAACGGTGTTTTTATGTGTGCATTTTGGATACTTGTTTTGCCTGCCTGGCTCTGCAGACAAAAGCTCCATATTTTGATATGTAAGTGAAGTCTTCTCTGTGTCACGTTATTTTTTTAAAAGAGAGATTTAATAGTGCACATGTCAAGAACGGAGAATCCTCTGCATTTTCTTTCAAGCCTTTGTGTACATGATGAGCTAGAATAACCTCCCTGAACTGAATTATCCTTCCATACTATGGTTCAGCGAATATCATTATATTTCAGCACAGCTTGAGTGATTTTTAATGCCAAAAACATCAGCAAGAAATACAAATGTTACAAAAATATTGAAACAATACCATAAAAAACCTCTAGGATCATAAATACTTTACTTTGCAAGGTCTGGAAGGTCAACATAGCTATAGTGTGGAAAATTAAAATGCTCTCTGTGTGAATGCCTTTGGAAACAAAAAAAAAGGCAGTATTTTAGCCTAGAAATACAGAATCCCTATCTGAAGCTGGTTAAAAATAAAAGTTATTTTTCTGATAATAGAATTTGATGAAATTAATTCGTCCATGATTTTTTTTGAGTATGTTAGCTGCATGTTCTTAAATATAATACAATTAAATCAGCATTAGAGAAGGTAGAAAATCAGTGACAGCTTTCATGTCAGTGTTGCACTGCACCAGGTAATGTACATCAGCCTAAGATTTTGACAGAAGGAAATCAAATGTGTACAGGCAATAACTGATGCTTCTGACAAGCTTTGAATTTGGAAAGCTTTCCCTTTGCAGGCAGGTGTTCTGTCAGTGCACAGCCAGTCTGTCACGGTGCACAGGATCACGGGGAGGGGGAGAGCAAGAGCAAAGGAGTTCTGCTGCTGATTGCTGGGGTGGAATTGAACAATTAATATTTTACACAATCCTACCTGTTCTCAGTTACTACATTTCAGCTGGAAACTTGTTTTTGTCCATTAGTCTTAGATCAGCAGTTGTTCTGTCCCTTGGAAGTCTTGCTTGCTTTCAGTGTTCCAGTACTTAGACATTCCCACCCGATCTGCAGGCCCCTTTTAAAGAATCACTGTAAATTTGTGGAAGTCCAACTTAATGGAGTTCAGTGGCAAGGTTCACTCTATTTCTTAGTGCATAGATGAACCATATATAGGAGAGTAGGATTAGAATCAATTTTGAATGGTTTGCATGGATACAGGCTGAAAAAGAGTAAGAGTGCAAAGGATATGGATACAAAAGGATTTAGCAGCACTTACTCATTGACTAATTTAATATTTAATAACTGATTTAATAGGATTTGCTACAATTATAACTGTGACTTAATTGTAGATTCACAATAACAGCATTAATACCATAATCAATTCACACACACAGATGTGTACATCTGTATCTGTGTGTGTGAAGGTACCTCTCAGAAATCCCCCTTGGATTCAGTGAAATACTCATGGCACATCCCTTAGTGTTTCTCAGCAGGTGTGGGTTGCACCTCGAGGACAGTGTGTGTGTGTGGGGAGGGTATCAGCTATGTTCTGTTTTTTCAGTAGACCTCCTAGCAGTGGGACCATTTCACTTGGGCTGTGATTCAGGTAAACTAATTACCAAAGTTAACAATATTATTTTCCATCTCCTGACAACACAGTGTGTTCTGTTTTCTAAGAACATCATCTTACAGTGTCTTAAAAATTCCCCTTTTGGGTGTTTTCTGCCTAGACAGCCAAAGGAAGAGCTATGAGAAGGATTCCGGAGAAAGCCTCTTAATACAATATATTGAGATGAATACATATGCTGTATCTCAGAATAGCAGTTAAGTAAACTGTTCTACATCAGAAATAGCCATCTTTATTTGCAGAAGTATAAAAGACAACAGATTGATTTTAACTTTTTATTCGAAGTGGATGTTTTTAATCCAAAGATGCCTTCATTCAGCCTTTGACTCAGTTCTTCGTCTGTAAGCTCTGATGTCCCTGCAGTAGCATTCCAGCAGCTTTATGCAGTAACACTCACAGTGATGTGGGTAACAAGGCATGGTTTGATCTGCCCTGAGGCTGGATGAGGTGGGAAGGTGCAGCCGTAGTCTTGTTCTCTGTGCTCACCTCTATAAAAACTGACACCGGGATGTTGGAATGAGAGCAGTGTGTTACTGGCACTAAGGAAAGTGCCG
Source organism: Callaeas wilsoni (assembly GCA_013398955.1). Taxonomy (NCBI): domain Eukaryota; kingdom Metazoa; phylum Chordata; class Aves; order Passeriformes; family Callaeidae; genus Callaeas; species Callaeas wilsoni. The sequence continues at coordinate 62,331 of VWPU01000218.1, read as the reverse complement.
TGCTGGTGGTGTGGTAGAGACACAGACAGGAGATACAGTGATAAGAAGCCTCAGTAATGGGTTTGAACATCATTCTTCACCCTGGTTTAAACATCATCAGTATTTTTTTCCAATCTTTCATTATAGCAACAACAGAAAAAACCCCATAGTTTTGGGTAAAAATTGCCACTAATTATACTTTCTGAATTTGGCTGAAGTCTGAGCCTTCTACAAGGCTGTCCTACCTTGTAGACAAGCAAATACGATTTAAAAATAGCATGCAGATGTAGCATCAGTTGCCAAAAAGTTTTTTTCCCCCTTTTTTATTGCCTGGAAAATGCAAGGCAATTGCTTCATGAACAGAAACTACATTAAAGGGAATTTGAAATGAAAGAGGTCTTTATAGCCTCAGAATGATCCTTTTTTTGCCTTAACCTCCTCATAGTAGCACATTTTGCAAACACTGGAAACCTTCCTGGCCTTTTAAACTAAGAACTGTAGGCAAACAGCTGATGCTGTAAAATGAAGCAGCGTTTAACTTCTTCCGTGGTCGCTTCCATTCTGGATAATTATGCCATCAGTGGGAATAACGTTTGCTGCCACTGAAAGTGGAAAAAGCCAAAGGAGCTATCTGGCTCTACAAGCTGGTGTGAGCTGCACATGCTGCAGAAGGCAGCACACTTCTCACAGGTACCCTCTGTCCTGTGGCAGGACAGACAGGCGCGTTACACCAAGTCAGCTGGCTCATAAAGTACTGCAATTTGTGAAGTTGTTCTGCCAGGAGAACTTACGTACAGTTTTCCCTTCCTGCTCAGATAAAAATTAAATCTCTGATTTGCAAAATAGAGCTGTTGGTCATTTCTAAGTATGCCGTGACAACTGTTCAGGTTGCAATAATTGCCTTTTAACAGAACTCACTTTCTCTCCTCTTGGGCTCATATCAGAGAATTTGTTGCTTACCAGCTGTATGGCGAAATTATTACACCAGCTGGTATATGTTTCTTTGTACCATATAAAATTAATTATCAGGTTTTTAGATCTTGGAAGGACACAAGTAATTACTTTGCATTTCAACCTTGTGAAACCTGGTAGGTTTCATTAGAGAAATCTTGCGTTTTTTCCAAATCCCATATGAAGTCGATACGCATAATTATTTTAAAATGCCATGATGCTTATGCAAATAAGGGCTCTACATAGACAACAGTGATTTTATTTTTCTTGGCTTAAGATACAACAGGCAGTCCGAGGGGTTGAAAGCCATTGACTTCTGGTCATTACTAATTTAATAAGCAGCCCTCACAGTTCCTGCAGATACAAAGGAATCTGGCTTTACATGTGTAATATGCAGTGTGCAGAAAATACTTAGTGCTGTTCTCTTTGAAACCTAGAGGAGAGTTATTAAAGTTTTATGGTTCAAATTAAAATTTAAGATTAAAATACAAGATCAAAAGAATCAATTTTTGCCCTCAATGCTATTAGGAATAAGCCTTTTGGAATAGAGGGGCTCAATTGGCTTAAATGCCGTGTCCTCCTCCTTCTCCAGAGACCTCGATTAGAAATAATCACAGCTCGCTACAGGAACGTAACTTTTTGTATTTTTTTTTTCTAAGAAAGGAACAAGCTTTTATTACTTTTTAATGTATTATGCTATTGGAGAGTCATGAAGTGTAAGTGCTGCTTGGGAACCAGAGTGACAGTTCTTGAAGAAGCAGTTTGTTTCATGAGCAGGAGGGAAATCTGCAGTTGTGGAACTGTTAAAATGAGTTGGAGGATGCCAGAGGATTTGCTTCTTTGTCAAAGCAAAGGGGAGCAAGGGGAGGTTCATGCCGTCGCTCGGTCTGATTAATAACTATCAGAGTGCCCATTTTTCTAAGGTTTCATGCCATTAATATGTCTCCCAGTGTCAAATCCGCTTGCCATTTCTCTTGTAAGACACTTTAATAATAAACTGCAAAATCAATGGCACACAGAAGCAACCTTATAAGGAGAAAGTGCCCTGCTATATCTTAACTTGAAACACAAAGTCACAAATCTCCTTTCTGGTTTATGTATTACTTTGCTGAAACTTTACCATGGTGCTGTACCCTCTGTGTAGCTCAGTTGTAAGAACCTGTTCTTGCTGTTCCTGAGCAGCTGTTTGTCCCTGGGAGGCACACTGAAGTCATAAGCAGGTCTGTGATACAGACCACAAAAGAGGTGGCAGTGTTGCTTCATTTCATCATGGAACTGGCACAGAATTGTCCTGATCACTGGAAGTGCTGCTGCTGACTTCAGTAGGATTTGGTTAAATCCCCGTGGGCACCGTTCTCATGGGAGGCTGTTGGAACAGTATGGAATGACACCGAACTCTGTGTTGGGTGCATTAACTTCCACAGCTGTGCCCTGTGCTAGGGAATAGACTCCAGCCAGAATGTGCTTAGGCGTTCTCCCAACCTTGAATAAATAAATAAATAAATAATTTCTATACCTATCTGTATCTGCAAAATTTACCTTGTTCCTGGACAAATACTACCTTTAGCAAAGCAAAACCTCACCGAGCTCTGCCATTCAATAAATAGATGTTCACCTGTTTTTATGCAAAATGTGCATGTACCTCTTGTTTTTTCCCATTACTTTAGGCTGAACCGTGATTTGTATATTTTTTAAAACTGCAGAAATTATGGGATTGATATCATATAAAGAAAACCAGTTTTCACTAAACTGATCAACCAGGATTAAGTCTTTATCTTTCATTTATAAACCTTCAAATCCAAAGGCAATGGAAAATTAAGCTCCTTTTATTTCACTGAGGAGCTTAAGATGACTGGATGACCAGCATAAAATGCACAGTAGCATTAATTGAACAAGTACAGAACTGGATTACTCCAAATCTGCAGAGAACTGCAGAATAAAGGGCATTATCAAGGATTCAGTGGCAAATTCCCCTTACTGACAAGCATTTGTTATAACATTGAAAGAAAAGCACTGCATGAAAGCCATAAGCTACAAAATTCATTAAGAAAGATCCTTTTAAAATGTGGCCTAGGAGACTCTCTCTTATCACAGAAGCCAAAACATGGCCATGTGTGGTTACAAGTTTTTCAGACTTGTGTGTTATTGAAGCTAAATTGATGAAGAGACTGACTATGCCAAAATGGAGATAAAGGAAAGAAAAAGAACAAATAGGAGAGAAATAACATTGTTGGCTCTATATACAAGGAAAGCAAGGATTAACTAGAGGAAAAGGATCAGTTTCTGAGGACAAAACAGATTTATACCTTATAACTCACATAGGTTCTGTTTTTGTGTATATAACAGTAGGGATTGCCATTACTTTCTATAGGAGGACAAAGATCCAACATGTCTTTCACAACATCTAGAAAATAAAACACCTGTTACCAGAACAGAGACACAAGTGCAGCAGCTGTGAAAGAATGGTTTCTCTCTTTTACCATGGATCATGGAGAGGACATGCATCACGTGGTTCAAGTGCCATGCACAAAGTAAACCCCAGGGTCTGGTTTGCCGTCCTTTCCCATCCAAGGAAATGCAGTGGAGCAGAAAAATTGATTGTTTTTCTAGGTGAAACTAATGACTACAGATTTAACCACATGCAGGTAGAGGGTAACAGAAACTGCAATCCACTTGGTCCCTAGTTCCTTAGAGCTGATGGGAACTATTTAGGATTCAGGCAAGCTCCGGCGTACTTCGGCTTTTGAATTAACATATTTGCTATTTTGTAACCCAAATGTCAGCAATTTTCATCAGATTATTGCTACATGACCTACTTTACTAAGGGGATGTTTTGCAATGATAACCCAACACTGAGTGCTGCTTCTCTGAGTTTGATGGAACTGCAATCAGCTGGTTCAGTAGAGGAAAAATAACATTTAGATTTCTTTTCAATATTTTTAACCACGATGTCTTTCTCCACTACACTTCACTCTAGCATTTATCTTTGTCTTTGGCCTGTTAAAAAGAGATATCAGCATTCAACTGGGTAGGCTTTGATGAGAGTTAGATAATCCGAGCTGAAAAGTCCAGAAATATACAGGAAGGCTGGGATAGGGACTGTCCATTCCCAGGCAGTCTCACTAGCTCTTTCTGAAACTGTAGTGGAAGAGGTTTTGCTTTATTATTGTGCAGGACTCAATGTATCAAACGAGGGCTGAACCTTCCCCTCAGCACAGCTTTGGATATAGAACAGTAGTATGTCTATTTTTCTTGTCAGGAAACATTTCCAATAAAGTGATGTTTGGTCCATGAAAGATGTTTTACAGAATACTTAAAGAATTGTTATATTCAGTGTTAGGCTGTACGGATTTTGTTTACTCAACAGATATTTGAATTTACATTCGAGTACTGTTCCTCTAGTTTCTACAGTAGGAGACAGCAGCCAGGAGCACCTTAACAGCTGCAGTACACTGAGCTTAGGACAAGAAAATAAAGGATGGTAGATGATCTATGTGGCAAGATGATGTGGGACCTGGAACATGGGGATGGGTAGAAGGCAGTATTTTTATTTTCTGTGTTTGTATAATAGAACATGAAAGAAAGGAAAATAAAAGTGACTGGGTAGTAACAGGGAGCATCTTCCTCCTCACTCAGGGGCTCCTGCTGCTGGAGTGGAGCTGTTACAGGTGAACAACACACATGAGACCTTTTTGGGGAGTACCAGTTGCAAGCACCATATAAAATCAAAATGCAGATGGAGTCTCATAACAACAACCAAAATGTAATCCAACAGTTTGATAACCGAATTATCTTAAACGCTGTCAGACTTCACATTGCTCTTGAAATCACTAACTTTACTTTAATGGAAAATTAACCTACTTGATGTGGTATGCAGTAGCTCATTCTTTTGATTTACACCTAGCTATTCCCATGACAATAAAACATTAGTACTCTGAATCTTTCATTTGGAAAATATTCTGTATAAAAAAATATGCATTAAGGCATCTGCTACTTTTTAATTCTCTAGTTATGTAGAGTTTTCATTTTACTTATGCCTGTTTTTCATTTTGTTTTTGAAATTAACTCTCCAGCAATCCATTTCTCTTATATTCGTCCTATGACAACAAATTTTTAAATTGCTGACAAAGAATATCCATTGACATAGCCACTCATTAATATCTTTAAACACCAACTCCCTGGAAAAATTTTTACTGAGAAGAAGCTCTAAAATATGCTTTGGTTTTGCTGAGTTTGTGTTGGTTTGCTTGTTTGTGGTGGTTTTTGTTTGTTTGGGGTTTTTTTGTAAATTTGTACAATATACCCTCAATTTTACTGAATACACTATTGAAAGGTACCAACATAATTAAAAAACCAGCTTTTACAGATGTTTACTAGAACTTTGGTAACAGTTGAATGACAGTTCAATATCTCATGTTGATAAGGTTTTCAGCTAGAATTGAAAGTTCTCGTTTTCTTTTTATACATCAAGCAGACTTCTTTCACAATACAAAGTATATCCTTGCAGAAAGTTTGTGGATAGAAAAATGAACACAAGATCAATAATGATGAAGTGGGCTGGCCTCAGCTGAAGGCCATGAATAGACAGAGGAGGGAAAAGGTGAATGAAAGGAATAAATTAAGAGATGGTTGTGGCAAAGGGAGTTTTAGGACATGCTAACATTGGCAGCAGCAACCCATCTTAGCACAGCTGCATGTGGCATGTCCGCAATCACCTGCATCACCTCTGAACAGCTCCTTAGAAGTGTCAGACTCTCTGCTCTGCCTGAGCTCTGCAGGGAACTCGTTCAGGGTGCCACAGTGGTGTGCCTCTTTTGCTCCTGCTGTTCCTAACTGGCTCCTGGGATCTGGTTGAGCTGGCTGTTAGTCAAAAAACCCTCTCTCCTGGTCTTTGGCATCAGTGCTGTTAGAAAATGACTCCAGAGATTTAAAAAAAATCTGAAAACTTCATTTATTCTCAGAGACTATTCAAATCTATATTGGAGTTTTGTAAATAAAGAGGATTTTCAACTACTTTTACTATTGATTTACATAGAAAATATAGGCTTCTGAAATGAAAAAAGGTTGGGTTGGTTCCTAAGACTGCTGAAATACATGGAAAACTTAAGCTCCAGAATCAGTGGTGTCTGCATCAACGTTTTAATTGGTACTGCTGCTTGCTGTTTGGAGAAGGATGGTCCACAGCTCAGAGAAATCAGTGCAGATCTTCCTGTTCAGCTCAGTGGGTTTCGAGTTAGATCCCTTGCAAAGCTGGGTCGGGGGCAGAGGCAGCAGAGTGAGGAGCTGCTGGGCACAGGGGGAGTGGTGCCATGCAGAACTGCAGTGCTCACCGCGGAGCAGGGGCACAGCCCCTGTCTGGGAGGGAATCTCCATAGAGAGCTAAAAAGAAAAGGTTACGTTTTCGGCCGAGGAAGCTACTTTGAATACATTTGATTAAACAGAATATTTCATTTTACTGTTTTAATAATAAATCATACACAATGAATAAATGCAATATTTGTAATACCATTAAAATGTAATTTCTTTTGTACTCTGAGCGAATTACATGATAGGTGTAACATACTTTTTCTTTGTTCTTGGTAGAGTTTTAGCATGTAATTATTTTCCAATTATCTGACTGTTTCTTGAGCATTTTAATTCTTTTTGGACATGGCACTGAGGAGTTTCATTTCAATGGGAGCAAGGGCTTTAAATGCCACAAAGGGTATGGGCTTAGTTCTACAATTCTTACAGGTTTTCACTGGTAAATTGCTCCAAAATCTATGGCCCCTAAACACACCAACTGAGTATTGCCAGTTGTTATAAATTCAGGATGATACAATACAGCCTGATGTTAATTTTCTTTTCATCAAGATAGTGATGCTGGTTTGTGTTTGCTGAGACTATAAGCTCATGATCCTGCTCTGGGTTGTGTTCTGGTTTTTAGGAATGGTGAAGATGTTGTGTATTTCAAAAAGAATTAAACCTTTCTTCCTGGGAAGGTGGTCACAAATTTTGGTGTGCAGCTTTTAATGCTGCTTCTTTCCTGTTCTGCGTCTTATAATCACTTCAATCAATACAGAGCAAAACAAAGAGGAATATTCAAGCAAGTGGTTTTATTTCCATCATTACTGCAGGGATGCAGTTTGAAAGTGTTTGGTTGGGGATTTTATTTGGTTAGCTTTTTGAGAATTCTTCCTCTAAACTTCTGAAATTGAACTGATCGTTATCAGTAAGCCTTTTCTCTTGACCGGCACAAATCCCGTCTATGACCACAGTGGTATTAAAAGGTTTTTGCTACCAGCTCTTTGTTGATCTGTTGTGTGGAGGCAAGAAGAGTCCAAAAGTTAAAAATTGGAAGCATAAAATGGAAATTACATTGGGAAACAGAATCTCCTGACACTGGAAATTTTATAGTGATCTGCCTTCTGCTTATCTGCTTTCTGAGCAGCCCAATATCCACAGCTGTGTTACATGCCAGTGAGCAGCATCTTTGTTTTCCAGGGCGAATTTCTTACCACAGAGTAGTCTGAATCTTTCTTTTGCCTACAGTGAATGTGATCTGATGGCCTTTCCAACATCTGCCACCCCTGTGTTGCTGCCTTTGGTCACTAAAGCTGCATCAGTCGCACCTGGCATGGGTGCAGCAGTGGCTGATGGCCTGGAGTGTAGATGGTGTGGGCAGGTGACATAAAGGCCGTGGAAGTGACAGGTGAGAACTACAGGTTCTCATGTTCTCTCTCAACTCTGCATCCACCAAAATCCAAGGAACTTGAAGTTTTTATCAGGGAAGTGATACGGCTTGGCATTAGACCTTTAGCAAGTTATAAATTACAATATATGGCAGTAAAATATTCTTTTCCTGTTGTAGGTATCGTGATAGTTTGAAATGAGTTGATGCTATTTCCTTACAGCTCAGAATTCTGTAGTGATGAAGTTGCTGATAAAGTTAATTAATTAACATATTACTTTTTAAGCTTTATTTGTTTAATTCTCTAATGAGATGGCAGAAGAAGGAGCTGCCTCACACAAAACATCCATCTTTTACATCTATTTTAATTCTATTCCTAGTATCCTTTGTGTTTGTAAAGCTTGTCCTCCTTTTTATATCTTGGAGCTTGCAATCTGTTTGAGAAAATATAGAAAAATAACAACCATGTATTTTTGTGCTTTTCAGTTTGTTTGTCAACGTAACAATGAAATTAGCAGATTGCGTTTCTTTATTAAAGTAAAATAGGCATTTGCAAATTCTTTATATAAGTGAAACAGAATTTTATGCAACTTTCATTTGTAATGTTGCGAAAATTATACATTTATAAACTATAAAAGTCATATTCACAATAAGAATGGTAAGTTACAGAGCAAGGGCAGCTCAGACAAAAGAACGATATTGAAATAGTAATTGCATTCATAAAGATATCAAAGCAACTTTTGGAAAGAATGAAGCTTCTTCATCTCTAGATAAACTTCAAAATACAATTGTCATGGTTTTCAACTTTTTCAGTACCTATTCTTTTGTTTATATCTGTCATTGTAAAATCTTTATTTCTGTTATATTGCCATGGTCATTTGTGTTTTCATTTTTAATACTAGAGAAAGATCTTTCTAGTAGCAAGTTAGTGTTTCCTAATAAGTACTTAAAAAGGAGTTGTATTAATTAAAATATTTTATATTTAATATTAAATAAAATAATGAGATATTATTTTATAAAATTTTCAATGGGCATTAAAGTGCAACTATTAAACAACATAAGGAAGAAGTAACTATTTATTTATTGTTCCTTTAGAAATACTTCAGAGAACATTTTTCCATCGTTCAAGGGCAGTCATTACTTGAATAGAGATCCTTTATTCTGTCAAATGAAAAATGGAAACATTCTATGGGATTGACACTCTCACTACAACACCACTGCTTAAATAATTAGCTGTCCTTACTTAGATATGGGATCATTGACTTGGTGGATATCAAGCTGACAAGTCATCCTCTTAAATTCCAGTTTGTTAGTTTCTATTAAAAATTACTTTGATCGTTCTCCCACAGTATTTTGATATATGCATATGGAGTTTCAGATGTAACTTACACAGTTGGAATATATATTTTTTCATTATTTCTGCTTTTTTTTACTGTAATTCACATATTAAAACTTACCTCAGTACTTAACATGTACTTATAACTAACAGTGTTCTGAGTTTTCATTTCATTTTTCAGAGGTCTCATTGCTCTATACAGGCAATAAAAACAGACTGTTGAAAATCTGATCCTTGTTTTGTTTTACAGAAGGAGATACCGAATGTGGATTTGTTAAGCCCTGGACAGCCATTGCACCAAGTGGGTTTTTGGAGCCTGTGGGACCTGATGAGTGCTCAGACACAGCAAAGGCTTCTCAGTAGAGACTGATGCCTTGCTCAGCAAGCAAAGGTACGATGGCCTGGGGGTGGAGCAACAAATCAAGGTTAATGCATCCAGAGACCTTAAAGCATCTTTTGATTTGTATGAGGCTGGCACTTGCATATGCAGGGATCAGCTTTGGTGGTCCTAGGTTATCATTGCAGACATATTCTTACCTTACTCTTTTGTGTGTATCAGATGATGCATATAGGCTTCACTTCCATAGAAGCAAATTTTCACTTAGATTTTTGACTTGAGGTTTTGAATGCAGTATTGCTCCAAAAGACAATCTACTGAACTTTCAAAGTAGGTAAAAACCCAATTTTTCTCATCTTCACTCCCTTCCCAGCTCAGCACAGCACTTACATCCATACACCCTGTAAAAATGATTTCCTTTTAAAAAAAGTTGAAAAAATGTCAATTTACTTCCATGTTTGAAGAGCAGGGGATAAGTCATCCTTTTGCAAAAGAAGATGACTGGTATCTCATTAAGAATATCTAAATCTCATTTTAGCTGCTCCTTGCAGCAGCCTGAGGTTCTTGGTTGGTCCTGACAGGAGATTCTGGGAAAGAGCCTCTATGAGAAAGAAACAAAAGGGTTCACAGCGTATCACTGTGCTGACAATGAGATCAAACCCACACTGCTGACTGTAAGGCCTGAAAGAGGATGAGACCAAAGAGGATGCAGAACCAAATGACTTCCCATTCAATGTTATTTTTAACAAAAAATGAGTTAATATATGAAAAAAAAAAAGAAAAGTAATTTTTCCTTGCTGTTCTGCCTATTGTGTCTTCACAAATGTGGGTGATGAGCTGTGAGCTACAGGTGCATGAGGACAAATTTCCCAAAAGGCTGCTATTTTTTGATACATTCAGTTTACTTTTGCTGCATTTGTCTCTGTGATCCTCTGCTAGAAGTTCAGTTCTAGGAACAATCTGGCTGCTTGGACTAACAATTTTTATGGATGTTCATGGTATTCAGCTGCCAATCAGATGCATGCAGATGCAAATTGGATGGTTAGATACACAAGTACTTTGATTTGTCTGTAAACTCATCTTGAGCCTGTGAAGTCTCAGTAAGGATTTTTGTAGGTGGAATTTTCACTTTTTAAAAGGACCCTGAACCTTCAAAACACCTTCACTTAATGGTTGGTTGGGTCAGTTTGTTTATGCTTACTTTCTAGATGATGAAAATCTTACAAGCCTGAAGCTCAGGCTGAAAACATATTGCTGAGGCTAAAAATACTTGCAAAATAATGTAACAGATAAAGCTCTGAAGAAACAGATTTTATTTGACAGTCTCAATTTTTTTTTTCAATGACCTCACAAAAGCATTAAATGGGAATAGCCTGGGGAAGAGGCACTAAATCAATAGGTACCAGTAAATTTGTGAAATCAATTTTTTGCTTTTCACATACATGAGAATTGATGCAGTCAATGCTGTGTAACTCCCATTAATTGCCCAAGGCGACAGAAGATTTATCAATTGCTTATTGACTTCTTTGAAGCCATAGAGGGAAAATGGAAATAGCTGCAAAGTTAACTGAGTAATGCAGAAGGCATCCTTCCCCAGCTGATGTGTGAACAGAGGCGCAGCAGATTGTCTCCACAGTATGTTTGATATCAACGTTTCTGCAACCAGAAGCAGAAACAAAGTTACTGCAGCAGCAAGACTGCAAAGGTGTGCATGCAATAACACCTGTCCTGCCTGTGACACCCAGTTAACGTGGGGAACGCTACAAAAGGGTGTCCCAGAGGCCCTGGCACAGGCTGCCCAGAGGAGCTGTGGCTGCCCCATCCCTGCAAGTGCTCCAGGCCAGGTTGGAGGGGCTTGGAGCAGCCTGGGATAGTGGAAGGTGTCCCTGGCCATGGCAGGGGGTGGGACTGGATGAGCTTTAATGTCTCTTCCAACCCAAACCATTTTTGATTTTATGATATGTTACTATGTTATAGTCAGTTTTAACACTCAGTTGTTCCACAGGAATTCCTGTTAAATTTAGTAGGATGACTTGTGAAGAAGTTACTCTTCCCCACAACTAAAGGCATCTCTTCCTCACTTTGAGGATTTTTATAGTGGCCACAGGCTTCAATTTCTCTGTTATAAATAGCATATTTCACATTTAACAGCTATAAAATCAGCTACTGCTTTTTATGTGCCCTCTTCAGTCTTCTTACTTCCCCTGGGTATGAGGTGTGGGAGAGCTCATTAAACTTCTGAGTCAGAAAAGAGAAAACAGTAAATAAAAATAAATATATAATTAAAAATACACCATCTGTGGTATAAACAGGGCACTCTGAAATGTTAGTTAAAATTTCCATAAATGTGACACATGATAAAAAGAGCAGTAGCACAAAGCAAAAGAAGAAAAAGACTTTTAAGGCTAATAAACTTTGCACTGTAAAGTGACACTTGACACTTCAAAGTGAAAGAATGAAGAGTTATTTATGTGTTTTATCTCTTTAACAGAAAACAAATTAATAGTCTTTTTTTAAAATAATAAATTACTTGAAAATCTAGCATACTCATATAACCTACAGTAGAGCCAAGGGTGTGAGGAAGTTTCAGCATAAGCTGGGTTTTATATTTTTCCGTTTTTCCCCCAAACACTGTTAAAAAATCTCAGTCCTTCAGTGTCAAACTAATCTTCTTCCTTTTATCTTTAACTCCCTTCTAACTCCTCTTTGAGGAAGTAAATCCATTTAATACCTTTAGCATGAATGCAGACAAGCATCCTAGAAAATAAGTCCATCATGGTCTTGCTTTCCATCTTCCCTGTTTTCTAGCACAGAAGGTAAATTTCAACAAATTGGAGATAATCCTCTGTAACAAGATTTTAATGGTAATAAATTGCAGCTTCTGCATAAAAGTAAAATCACAAATGCACAAGATGATTGGACAATATATTTAGGGAAGTTAAATAGATATTTGTAGGTGATGTTTATGAAAAGAGAATGAAATGGTTTTCAGCAATTGGAGGCATTAGATTAGCAGTCACAGCACAAAGTCAAATTTAAATTTTACAAAACGAATAGCTGGTAAAGATACAACATCTATTTAAAAGGGAGAAGATACTGATTTGGGATTAAAAATCAGTAAGTAACATTATCAGCAGACTTATGAGTGTCTTGCCTATGAACCCCATAAGCAGAAACTCTTTAAAACCCTGGATGCTGAAAAGGACAACGGAAATGATGGGGGAGGAGAAGAAGCAGATTTGGCAAGCTGCATCTTGATGAGCTATTAGGCTTAAGAGTGAGGAAGCAAGAGAGTTGCAGCTGAAAGCTCTATCAACCTGCTGAATATTTTCTCTTCAAAAGAAGCAGATTAAAATAAAAAAAATCAGTTATCTTTGGAGATCCACAGCTGTGTAAACAGAAGGCCCTGACTGGCTGGGGAGTGCAGTCTGGATGTGTTCCTCCAAGGGTGTCAGGAGGTTCTTAATGGAATTGATGGGTTCTGACGTGATTTTGTGAGTGCCCATGCTGGGCTCAGTATCGATTTGGCTCCCTGAGTAAGGCAGGGTACAGGGAGTGTCACAGCCCTGTCTCTGTTCCTTTGTGCCCGTGGGTACCTGGGGTGAGTCCCACCTCCAGGATGCTGCCAGAGGAAAGGTGTTGGAGCCCCTGTGCATGGCCAGGTTTTCCTGTGCTACCCTTTCCCTCCTGCCAGCAGCCTCCCCTCTCTCCTTTCCCTGCAGGGCTGCTCTCTGACCTCTGAGCTCGATAAAGAAGAGAGAAAAAGAGGGAAGCTCAACCAGCTCTGACACTGCCTTGTGGCCTGTGAGCACACCTGAAGGGATGAAGTGAGGGGAAAGGGAACAAGTATCACAACTCTGAGCTGCTTTTCTGGGTTGTGGATGCTGTGATTGTACACACGTGTGGAAGTGTTAGGAAAGACACGCTTTCACATGTTTGGTGTTTGGACGATGTCTCCCAGCAGAGATCTGGTGTGGGTCGCTGGGGGTCTGATGGGAGCAGTCAGTGCTGTCACTTTGAGACAGTATTGTCTCAGATGGTATTTTTGGGATATATCTGTATATTGCTGCATATAATGAAACCCTGAGATGTGCCTTGAGGCCCTGACATGAGCAAAGGAAAAAGCAGGTGGAGGGCACGGGAGGCATGCACAGGAGGCAGTGTCCCCATGGCAGCTGGCCCTCTGAGCTGTGCTGAGCCTGGCTTGTGAGCAGTTAACCGTGCAGGAACTGCCCTTGTACTTCTTGTCACAGTAACTTTTATGGACTATTTTGAGGAGTCCCTGCTATGGGATGCTAAAAGGCAGCTTTTGTTTTGAGGCATAAATTTGTGCTTGGCAAAAGTGATGTGCAAAGTTTTGACAGTGTACTGATAGTACATGAAAAATAAGGGACTTGATGGTGTCCTAGAACTGAGGCATTACATTTTAATAGTGAGACTGATTTGCCCAATTGGAAATTTACTGAGAAATGGGACAGAATATCCATTCCTTAATGTGCCAAAATAAAAATGGGCATATTTCAAAAGATAGAGGGTAGCTGGACTAGATATTACAGGCTCACTTCAGGAAGAAGTTGGTAAAAGACTGTGGTTGTCAATATGCAGGAGGTCAGACTGGATGATGATAACGGTCCATTTCAGTTCCTATAAACTGATGAATCTAATAATTTTAGTAGAAATGCTGCCTCTGAATGTTATTTGCACTGTGACCTCTTCACATCCATCTGGAGGTCTTAAGCAGCTTTAAAGCAGATGCAAAATCTACTGACTTTGTCTACTTTCTTCACTGGTAGGAGAGTTAAAAGGGATTGCGTGGAATTAGGATTGAAAGTTTTATTGAGAAACCTGTCTGCAGGTTTTTGGGGATGGGAGGAGAGAGTCCATCTAACCTAGGTTCTCTTTTATCATACTTTACATTCTCAGGTCCCACATTGAAAATAATATATTCTCTGCTGAATGTAAAAGAAAAGTCACTTATATCTTTTTTTCATTGTTTTTATTCAGAGACAATGTTTTTGACCCAAAGACGAAGCAGAGTCTCATCTTTCGTGGCCGTTTTTCACCTTGAATCTTTTCCTGTATTCTTTAAAATATTCATACTTGCATTGAGAAGCCAAATTTTTGAAGGTGATCCTAGGTGAATAGTATTAAACAACTCAGGTCAAACTACTTACTTAATCACTGTATATTCTTTATGCAATTGGCAAGAAATTATATTTCAGACAGCATTCTTCATAGTCTCAAGCTTTAGTATTCTGAGAGGAGAAAATTGAAAGGCAAGTATCACGACCTTTTGTATCTCAATGACCTGAAACTGGAGATGGGCTGCAATTTAAATACAGAATTCAATCCTAACTTTAAAGTATCAGTAGGCACTTGTAAAATATGTCTGGGACATTCAGAATGGAAAAGATATAATGCAATATCCTTCCAGGGAGAAGAGCTCTGAAAATTGCCATTTTCCCTTCACACATTAAGGCACTTACTGATTAAAATTCATGTATTTGATTAAGAAAAAGAAATAATTTTTCCCAGAAGCAAAGTTGTTTTCCCTATTAATTGTTTTATTTGCTTCTAGTGCGGGAGGGATAAGTCATGTTTTAGTTTTAAGCCAGAAAAAGGGCGGAGTTTTTTATTTTTATTTTTACTCTTTTTATATGCAAAAATGCTTCATTTAANAGGGCGGATTTTTTTATTTTTATTTTTACTGTTTTTTATATGTAAAAATGCTTCATTTTTAAAAATTATCATTAGTGACACAACTGTGCAATTTATACTCAGTGTTCCTTAACAGAATGAATTCTGACAGCCAAACATCAGAACTTAATCTAATCATGAGTGTCACTATGCAAAAAATCAGACCTTAGCTGAGGTGTCCTCTGTTTGAGCATGTGCTCAGCCCCATGGGAGTCAACAAAGAAGAACTGTACCTATAGCACAGAGAGTAAAATCTAGGAAATGATAGACTTGAAAGAATGACCTGCTTCCCTCCAAAATTAAATTAATGAAGACTTTCCTTGAACAGGCTGCATGGGCTGCGCTGTCAGGGAGTGCAGTGGAACATGGGGCTGGTGCAGGAGCCCCAGGGGGTGCCTGTGCTGGCCGTGCTTTAGCCTTGACATTGTGTGTCAGGGGTCCCTGCAGCTCCAGCAGCGGAATATGACAGCTCCTCACCACATTACTTTTCCACACGAGGGATAAGGTGTTAAAATCTGACCATTGACTTGAACTGCCTCATGCTCAGTAGTACCTACCCTGAGTATCCTTCCAAGACTCTTAGAAAGTGCTGATCACCTGCATTTTAAAAATCCTGATTCGTTGGAAGTTCTTAGCATAGTTTCTTGTTTGTGTCAAAGTTCTGACTGAAGCCAGTAGTTTTTTATGGGATAGAACAAGGATGGTCCAGCTGCCCAGCAGAAGTGTAGTGTAGTTGTGATGGCACAGGCCTGCACTGAGTGATCTGAAGTGATGCAGATGATCCAGACAGGCTCAGAAGTATTTCAGCCCCTCACTCAGAGGTGCAGCAGAATTGTCTCTGGCAGTCATTGAAATGGAGCTGCACTTTTTTCTCCTTCCCCTCTGGAGCCAGAGAGCCTCTCTGTCACTGGGCTGGAACAGCTGTGCTTACACAGCTCTGCCCATGAGCAAATCAGGAAACCCTTCGTGATTTTTCTGACTGGAGTGGAGCAAAGGCAAACATCTGGACTCAGCAGGAACACGATGAACAAAGGGAAACCTGCCAGCAGTGCTTCTAAGATATGTGTGCCTCAAGGAAGAAATCAATTTGTTGAAGGTGTTATAAGGAGCTCTTGCTGTTTGTTTCTCTAACATTCCATTGTCTTCCTAAGATCAGCAAGGGCACTGTACCAACAAAGACATAAGTGAAGTCTATTTATGCATAAACTTTCAGTGAGCTTATTTTTTCTAGTATGAGATACCTGTGTATCCAGTGTCAGGGAGGTAAAAGTCCTCCAAGTGAACACAGGTACTTTTTGGTAAGATTTTTAGACCTCATCAATGTCTAGCCTGGATCTTAGTATTTTTTTGAAGATGCAGACAGAAAATACCAGAGTTAAAAATAGGATCTTGAACAAAGTTCTGTAATTTTTCTTGTATGCTTGCAAGTAGTGCTGACCAGCATGCAAATCCCAGGAATAACCGTGAAGTTTCAAGTGCAGGATGTGAGATAAGAGGAAGGGGCTGGTTGGTCCTCTAAACTTCTGGGTTTTGCTGACAAAATTTTTCTCCTCTAAGGCAGTTTGTCTTTAGTGTTCTCTAATAATTATTTTCTCAGTTTTTATTTCTTTGTAATATTTGATATTATTTATAAAGCTCCAGCTGCCAGGCTGGTAGTAATTTGCAAGAGCCAGCTTTCATTTTTTAAAGTGCTATATTAGTTTTTTGTACCAATGAGGAACAAAGACTATATTAATACGCTGGCACGCTGGCTGGGCTGAGATGGCAGCAGCTTGGTCCAGGTGTGTCCCACACAAAGGTAGAACACCCCGGGGCACCTCGGTGCCTCGCTTGCCAGCCTCCCAGCCCGTGCGGTGGAGGGCACGGAGCCCAGCGTGCCTGGGGCTTGTGGATAGCCCAGGCGCGGCCAGAAATAAATGATCAGAGGGGGCTCTCGGCCGGTGATCCAAGGGTTTATTGTAGAAGCTCCCTCGTATGAGACCGGATATGAAGAGGGGAAGGCAAGACACTCAGGGGCATTTTAAACAGGTACAGGGAAGGGGGCGGGGTGACACCACAGGGACCCATAGGAAGAGGAGGAAGGCAGGACAGGCCAGGACACCTTCCCTTAGGGGACACAAGGGGTGTCTGTCAACTGTAGACAGAACCGCCCCTCAGGAATCCTAGGAATTCAAAGGTAGAAGCCATAGTCACAGAGTGGGGTTTTACTCTTTGGTACCAGCCCACCAAACCTCTGTTTCTGGGCTCAGTGGCCCCCTGGTTGGTTCATTCACCGCAACAAAAGACACACAGACCTCCTTGCTTGATTCGAAAATCGTTTATTGTAAAAAACGGAGCCCTTTTATGTTCTAAACTTAACCCCAAACAAGCACGCGCTGGCTGCCACTGCCGCGCCGCTGCCCGCGTGTCCCTTTCCCAGCCAGCTCTCTGACCATGTGGTGTCCCTGCGTCTCCTCAGCCCGTCGCTGCCCCACGCCCGCCACACAGCCCAATCTCTGGTTACAGGACCTGCTTTTTACCTCCCTTTAGCTGAACCTTTCCCAGAGTGCTTTCTGGTGAGGAAGAGTGAACAGGATTTCTCGTCTCCCACCGTTTTTGCTTCTCGTTGTTCCAGAGGAGTTGAAAACATGAACCGTAACACGAAAAAAGAAAACTAAAAAAGGGAAGGAAAATAAAAGAAGGAACACCAAAGTCATTATTTTGGAAACAAGATCTTTAGACCTATAACAATTTGCTAATAATTTGGAAGGAGGGGGAGATTTTTTTATCCCTCGTAGTTATTGTTTCTTTACAAGGAAGAACTATAGTACATTATATTTGGAGCATGAGCTGTGGTTGGCTTATTAAGAACAGTATAAAGCAGAGTGAAAAGCAATCATGAATTGTGGAAGAAATCATTTGCCTCTGTCTCAGTTTACCTTTCTAATAGCACCCAGGATGTGAGAAGGGCAAGGCCAAGGAAAATGACAGCATCAAGCACAATCTTTTAAATTTCTGTGTTTTTTCAGAGGTTGGGATTTTTCCTCGTTTTCCACAGACTCATATTTTTCTTCCTGTAAATAGAACAGCTCATAGGAAGTAAAATGCTAATAGTCTGTAACTCTTTGGCCAAAATTGCTGTTGAATGTTATTAAAATGTTAGGCTTTTTTGTCTTTTCTCATTTTTTATCAAGCTTATTTCACAAAATGAGACTCGGTACTAGGAAAATGTTTTGAGATTTTGTAATTAAAAACAATTGTTCTAGCAGTATTAGCTCTTTTAAGAGAGGTTTATCTCTTATGGAAATAAAGGCCAGCATAAATAATGCAGTGCAAAGGAAAGATTGAGTCAATTGTTCCTATGCTTACTTCCTTAAAATTGAATTATTATTTCCTTTAAAAATGCACAGAAAATAACCATTTTTTTTCTAACTTAAGACTGACACTGAAGTTGCACATTAAACAAAAGTAAATCCATGCCTAGACAGCGTCCATGAATTCTTACTAATTATCATCCTTCGAGAGTTACCTGTTTTGTGACTTCTCTGGGTTTATATTTGAAAGCAAAATCAGATGCCATTTCCCAGCTGAAGTGCAATTTTGTTTTATTTCCTTACAAGTTTTTAGATTATTTCTTTTTATCATGTCATTTTTTGAATAGGGAGATACTAGAGTTTGGTCATATTTCTGGTTCACTCGTGTCTTTATCAGCTGACATTAACCTCAATTGTTAAGGTAGGAAATTACAAAATAAGTGAATTTAAAATTTTATTATCCCAAAGCACATATCTGGGAGGCTGCTGAAGGAGTAGCCATGTTACAGAAGGGCTGCTTTGGGAGGGAGGTGGGCAAATGGCCTTTGTCTGTCTATGAATGGAACTCCCATTTTTGAAGCTTTACCATTGGAAGTATGTGAAGGATGCAACTCAGGATATAGTAAACATGTTTTCTGAATAGAATATTTGTTTAAGAAATAATCTGTCGCTGACCGCTTGACCGCCCGGTGGCCAAGCAGGTGACTAGCTCCAAGGGTCCCGGGGGCGAGACAGTGAGAAGCTTTGTGTCTGGTGGAAGCTCCCGCTGGAGCTGTCTGCGTCTGGGCTCACAGTGGAGCTGGTAGCAGTCAATGGTAACTGTAGCGATAGGCAGAGGTGAAGAAGGAAAGAGAGACTCAATGTTGCAGCACCCAATCTTTATTTCCTGACCCGGAGGTCAGGAGGCCAGGATGAGGAGCAACAAAAGAGCACAGACTGACAGTTACACTGTCTTTTAAGGTAGGGGAGGAGAAGGGAGGAACAAAGGGATAAACCAAGAGGGAGAAGACAAGAGGTGTCAGGTGTGCCATAAAAGGAACAATAGGGAGGGTTTGATTACAATAGACCAATGGAGATCATAGAACAACAGAACTTTCCAGACCACAATTAACTATGCAACAAAGATATACATAAACATGAAGGGTAGAACCAATGAGTAACTAAAGAACAGAGATGTTTCTGGAATGAGGGAGGAACAACTAGGTGGAGTGACATCCAGGAGGCTGGAGCCTAAACTTTGGTGCCACCCACTGCACCATCCTCAGGTCCGCCCTCTGACCCTCTGTCCCGGGCGGGAAAATCCACCCACTGCATGCCTTTGTCCGTTCTCAGCCCAAAGGTGGGCTGGACCACCACAACAATAATCAAACCCTCTGTGACAGTGTTAAATAACTTGTGTAAACAGGCTAAATGGTCGCTTGGCTTGAGGTCAACCACAGGTCTGCTAGCCCAGAAGCCACAGAGGACTTTATTTTCTGTGACCATTCTTCTGTCTGTGATCTCTACAAATTCTGTCATTTGGCGAAATCTCTCTACAGGTTCCACTTTGCTCTTCTCTCTGTCTTGCTGTTCCCTGTAGGATGTGATTTTCCAGCTGACTCTGGGGTGTGAAGAGGGAGGCAATATTTAGGGTACACGAGGCTGACCTCCATGGAGAGCTGCACATAGTGGCATTTTCCACTAGTACATTCTCCTGGGAAAGAATGGATTGCAGTTATATGTATTTCTGACAAAATATTTTGCATGTGAATTCCCTGTTTTCAAGGAAGGTGATCTGAGTTCTTCAAAAGGCTTGGAGTAGATGTGAGCAGAGCACTGGAATGTCCTGTCTTGATGGCATCATTTTCCGTGGCCTGGGTTAGACTCCAAAGCTTTTATAGCAGGGAAACCTGGAGCTCTTTCAAGACAGAATCATACCAGTGCTTGTAGAAAAGAGGTGACATTTCACATTAGAGGCAGATGGAAGAAATATTTATTTGGCATGTGGATTTCAAGCAAATGATGGATACTGTAATCTGTTCACTGGATTGGAATGTTAAAGCTCCAGGGAACACAGAATTATCTGGCCAGTGAGGCAATAAAAAGGACATAAATAATTGATTTATCATATGTTTCCACAATTTTGCACAAGGTTTTCTCCTCCACGTACCAAGATATGTATTTATTATCATATATGATGTTTCACATAGGTAGAGTTAATGCATACAAATGAACACCCAAAAGCTCATGAATGAAACACCATAAATATATTATAGAGAGTAAGCAAATGTACTAGTAAAAGTTTAGTAATCAATATAGCATTTCACATGGAAGTTTCTTATGAGGAAGGGGACGAAGGAGGAACAGCAGGGCAGGGAGAGTGCTGCCAGGTCATAGGCCTTGAACTGGGAAATTAAAAGCTCTCCCTCCTCTGTACTAGGCTGTGACTGTTTCTATCTGAAGAGAAATTATTTTTGTGTCATTGATATTCAACCTTCACAGTGGGTAGTGAAAGAAACTCCATTTGCATCTTTAGATAATCATCCTGCTATTTTTTTCACCAAAGAAGCAGCTGGTGCCTTGTCCGTTGTGCAGAGGAAAACATATTTCATCTCTATTAATGTTCAGAGAAGGTCTTGTCTTAATTTATGACCTATAGTGTTAATAGCCATCATCATTTTAATGAACTAATTATATTAATTACTCTTATTGCACATTATTATTATTATTCTTACCATAATCACCATGGGGAAAATTTTAACTATTAGAAATCAAGAGTTGTATTATTACAACTCTAATTCGTTGTGTGCCAATATTTCCCCAGTAGGCCCCAATTGTGTGGCATAATAATGGAATGATTTTAATTCATAATTCAGCTGCAACATTATGAAGAGAGTTTCTGGATTTTCAATACTTTTGAATTTTTTTTTTTAAATTCTTCACTCTTTTTGAACAATATCATGGCAGGGTGAATGTTGAGGTAAAAATAATTTCATCCCTTGCTTTGTGTTACTAAGATGAAATTTAGGTGCTTCTTTTCTGAAGATGTTTAAGCCCAGAATTTCCTTTGACTGGAAGAGTTGTATTACTCTGCTTTGTGGGCAATAAGTATTCACAGATGCTTGTGGCCTGTATCTCACAGATATCTATACCTAGGTTTGTTTTATTATGGTCATACTGGAATTGGGATTTAGAAGTAAATACTAGCTTTTATGTGAGTAACTTTTAAATGTGTGTATATGCTCAGTTTCCTCCACTTTCTTCTATGTACCTTTACAGCCTTATGTTACGTTCTTTTATGCATGTACGAGTATCACTATTTGCCCTGTTTTTCATGAAATGGATATAAATTTGCTTTGAGAAGTTTTAAAAATTCAGGGAAAAACCTGAATACACGTCTCAATAAATGAGACATCTTCCTTTATATCAAGAAGACCTACAGCGATTTTTCAGAACCCATTTTTACAGCCTCTTTTACAGAGGTGGTCTTTTGGCTGAATGTTTGGTGTATACGTGTCAAACAGAATGGGACCGTCACCCCAGGATCAGTTTCGCAAGCAGCAGGAATGGAAATGATGATGATCATAATTAGGCTATTTCCTTGTGTTAACACAGTTTTTCCAATCCTATTGAGATGTTCCAGTCAGACGTCATAACATGTATAAAGAGGCACTGTGAGAGTATGTTCAGACTGACATGAAAGAAGCTGAGAGCCAG
The DNA here is from genome assembly GCA_013398955.1 of Callaeas wilsoni. Lineage (NCBI taxonomy): Eukaryota > Metazoa > Chordata > Aves > Passeriformes > Callaeidae > Callaeas > Callaeas wilsoni. The sequence continues at coordinate 40,372 of VWPU01000218.1, read as the reverse complement.
AGAACAAGGGAATGATCAAAACCTTACTTTGCATGGAGGGAGCAATGGAAGGAGTAGAAAATTCAGACCACCCTAGACAGCAGGTGTAGCTCTTGATTTCTGAAGAGCAGTTAAAAATGCACCTGGTGAACAAGCATTGTGTCACAAGACTGTGAGGGGAAATCCGTACCGGACAGAAGCAGGGGAGGGATCATTCCAGAGAAAATGTCTCCAGCTGAAGGGTGATGCAGCAGAAATTGTGCTTTCCCACTGCTACTGAGAGAAACAGTCAAGGGCATAGGAGTTTGAGTGGAAAGCAAAAGTCAGACCTATTTGACATCCCAAGGATCCATATTAGGGACTAGACTGATTGAAGTAAAACTCATGAAATGTTGAAGAAAAGTTATTTGAAAGATTAGTTACTTTACTTTTGCCCTGGTTCTGCCTCTCTAGTTCATGAGAAAGCAATTGTATTTCTTACAGTTTCTTACATCTGATTTTAGTTTAACAGGACAGGGCGTTTTTTATTTAGTAGAAGAGGTGTAGTACAAACCACTTTCTTTTGTCCCTGAAGTCAATTCTGCTGATGTTGGAACCTGTGGTGGTTTAAACTGGCAGGAAGCTCAACACCATACAGTTGTTTGCTTGCTCTCCACCCACACCAATTGGGTAAAAAATTGTAAAATTTGTGGCTTGAGATAAAGACAGTCTAATGGGACAGAAGTGGAAGGTATAATAATAATTATTATTAATAAAAATTAATGGAAAATAGAAAGCAAGTGATGAACAATGCAATTGCTCCCCACCTGCTGAGGGATGCCCAGCTCATTTTTGAGCAGTGTCCCCCTGGCCCCTTTCTCCCTACTTTATTTAATGACTGTGATGCCATGCGGTCTGGAATATCCCTGGGGTCAGTTGGGGTCAGCTGTCCAGGCTGTGTCCCCTCCCAGCTCCTTGCATATCCCCAGCCTGCTCACTGGTGGGGTAATGCAGCACTGTGCCAGCTATTAGGAAGGAAATTAACTTTATCTCAGCCCAAACCAGGACAAACCAATGCAAACTGGCCTTCAGACTCTTGCCTTGCTTTTCTATTTCAGTTATCTGGTTTGTAAAGCCTTACCTTGCCTTTGCCTAAGTCCTGAATCATAGGGCAGTGGAAAAAGATGGGCACACATGAAGAGTGTGTGTGTGATGAAGATAAACATTAATAAGACTGATGATTCATAACACAACTCATCTATGTGTGTCTGGATATGAAGATACTCTCATGTTAGAAAAAGCTCTAAAATCAGTTGGTAAACTGATGGTAAAATCCTACAATAAAATAAAACCTGTCACAAAGTTGCAGTGTCTTAAAATTGACTGCAAAGAAGCCTTTTTATGTGCAATTTCACTAACACTCAATAGGTAAGTAGAAGATATTTGATTTAGTTGTGCCATTTTCAAGTTGTGTTATCTGACAAACTTAGTACAGAATACATAATTAGATTACACTACTGTATTTATGATAATGAATGTTACATTCACAATACTTGTAGCTGTACATTAAGCAGGTATTTAATTTTTTATGACTGTTTTTGACAGGTAACGTTTTTTATCCTGAACATAAATCTGTCAGAAATTCTATTTGTACTAAAGGCTTACATGTAGTATATGACAATTTTGATTTTTAAGTGGCAAATTTGTGCAGGCATTTTATTTTCTAAGCAAAGTAGCTTTAAAGAAACTCACTGTAATTGCCATTTCTTTATTGTATGACCTCATTAACAGTATAAAGCAGGCTTTAAAACACTTAAAATTACAGTATTTATCAAAATGTTATATATTTCACAAGTAAAAGCCACCTGATATACAAACCTCCACTTTTAGTTGCTTGCAATTGATAGAATGTGAATGAGCAAAAGCAAAAAAATTCAAAGTTGAGATCTGACAACTTTGAAGTGGATCTGGTAGATGAAAGTACCTCTGTGTTTCTGTTCAGGTTAATTTTACTGGGTAGTAAAGCACTGGAAAACATGTCACAAGAAGAGGAAACACGAGAAAGCTCAAACATGGAACTGAGTTTCCTATCTAAATGTGGTATTGTGGGTTCTAACGCGGCAGGAATTGCCTTGTATGTTCTGAATGCAGTGACTACAGTGTAATCCTAAAGAGTTACTGTTCATTGCTAATTAATTAACACTAATACTGGGTTTGGTGCCCCCTCATGCTGGCCTGTTTGGCTGGAGGAGGAGAATATTGTGAACACATATGTGTATGATACCAAATAACTGCATTCCCAAAGCCAAATTTCTCTCCTACAGAAACAAGATAATCTACCTTGGCACCAGACCTTCTCTTTATTATTACCAATATGAATCTAATGAAATTACTTTTAGACATGATGCAGATAACCATTTTAAAATATGTAGCTACTCTAATTGTAGGTTCTGCACTCATGATCTCTGGTGATTTTCGTTGCTAGAAAAAAAGTGAAATACCATGGAAATCTCTGGACAGTCCTTTTGGCTCCTACGGTCCAGGCTGCACTTATTTCAGGAAGATAATTTAAAATGGGGAAAATAATTTGTTCTTATTGCAGTTGTGTGTGTGGCCTTCTTAATGCTTGTATCCTCTGCAGGCTGAATAATGGGGGACAGAGGTGAGTAATCAGGGATGTGACAGAATGCATATTGCATTTACTGGAAACACTCATGCTGATTTAACATGGACATTGGATCAGGCTCTGAGAGCGCAGGGCAAAGCCTGGCCCAGCAGATGAGGGTTTAATAGACCTTCCTTCCTTTGAGATGCTCTAGAAAGCGCAAAAATGCACACTAAGGAGCCTGGAGAGCACACAGATAGGTGTGTAGAAGAGAGGCTTATCTACAAATAAATCCAAGAAGAGGAAGATTATATTTATCATAAAGCAATTGGGAAAAGCAGTGTGCCTGTGAATCAGACACTGCAGCTTCTTCACCTGTAGAACCGATAGTGGAGAAACATGGACGTGCCCTTTTCTGTGAAGTTTGCGTTCCTGCCTCAGAATGGAAAGTCTCCAAATCCTGTGAAAGTGACACCAAAGTGATGATTAACTTTATAGGCTAAATCACCGTCATTAAGTTTCATCTGAACAAATTAAAGCTTTTCTTTTTAAGCACTGCTTTAAAAAAGAAACTATTAACACGATTACTTTGGGGCCTTGAGTATAGATACTACAGTCCCTGAGATTGGATGCTGTCAAAATTTACTGCCTGTATCATCTAAAATATGAATATTTTATTCTAAATGCTTTAGTCAAGGCTTGCTACACACGATGTGGTAGAATTTAATGAACATGCTTTCCTAAATAATTTTATGTTCTGTAGTGCTTTAGTGAAAAGGTAGGAGCACATAATTCTCAGCTGCATCAAGCAAATGCATTGTGCCAATTACTTAAATTGTACTTTGAGTAATTTGTGCCATATCTCTGCAGTTAATTAATAATGTCTACACCTGGCTTTTGTTAGAGACACCCCCAACACCATCCCCCGTTTGATTTCTCATCTTTACAACTGTGCTTGGTGCATTGTTCCTTCCAAGACTGTTTGTTGTAAATTTGACAAAGATGAACAGCCATGATGAGTTCAGATGGACGAAGATGATGACTGCAGGTGGCAAATGGGCGTCAGAAGCATAATGGGTACAATTTCAAGGACTATTCAGTCATTATCTGAAGGAAATATTTAGATACCAGCGTGGGGTATGACAATTTCATCCTGCTGGATGAGTAATAAGAAATCATGTTGATGGCTGATGCGGTCTATTGAAATGACACCTTGCTTCATGTTCACAGGATAAAAGAAATGAATGGCAAGGAAAGAATTGTGGGACAAGGAAGACAAGTGCTGTGTGACCTGGGAAAGCTCAGCAAGAGCCTATGGAGGGAGACCGCACCCTGCAAGGCAGCACTGGCAAAGGCCAGCCCTGGAGTGTGGAGCCAGATGGGAAAAACAGTTACAGATTTAGTAGGAATAGAAGTATATCTCTCAGTTTTACTTCATAGGAAAAACATTCCTGAAGCCAGGAAAAAATGAGTTTGCTGGTATTTAAAGTAGCCTGGGATGAGTAAGGCTTCCTGTGAGCCTGGCTCAGGAGGTGGTGGGGAAAGCCTCCTCTCTGGGTGCTGGTGGGATCTGCTGACTGGAGCCCAAGGAGGAAGGGTCCTCAAGAAGTAAAAGCACATCCCAAAACCAAACCCAGACAAATGTGGGGGCTGGTCCTATTTGCAGCTGGGAGAGGTCAGTCCTTCTGACCCTTATCAAGCTCAATTAGTTTCTACTAAAATCCACAGACAAAAACTGAACGAGGCAAACTGGGGTACTATTGAATTGTGGGGCACAGAGAAAAACTGGAAGAGTTCTGTGAAGGCAATTATAATTACCTTCACTGGTAATTGTATTACAAGAAGAATCAATGAATTATGCTTTTTAAAATATCACAGTTCCTAGCTGGCCTAACAGCAGGTGATTGTCATCTGGTTTCAAAAATAGAAAGTTGAATTAATACTTTTCCAGACAGTCATGTGGCTGATCACTTTTATTTGCTGCTTGTTTCTTTTGTTCTTTCTTCTCAAGAAGCTCCCTTGCTCTTCACTGTTAAACATTTATATGTCAGTTATTAGACATTATGGGATTAAATGCTATATTCAGGTTTTAATCACTTTAAAGAAATTCTCCTTATAAGGAAAAAGGTGATGATGTATAAAAAGGAAAATCTCAAAATTAATTGGATTTTGATTTCAATGTTTTGATTGTGAGCTGTGTATTTTGAGAAATACGATCAAGAATGTGGAATTTCAGATACTTGTTGGAGCTTCTTAGTCAAGCCTCAGGAATTAACAGTAGGTTGGATGTCTCTGTAAAATGTATTTTTTCAGAAATTATTTGGTAGCAATTTCCATTGGTTTCTTCTCGTACATTTACGCAGGTAATTGGGATCTCAGCCAGTTGGTGATTCTTTTTCTGAGGAATAGCCAAATGAAAGTAGAATTTAGTGCTCTTTTTTTAAAGTAAGAACCTTTATTTGAGCTGGTGAACTTTTAAATTATTTCTCTCTTTTAATTTTTAGCTATTCTCTGGAATGGTTGCAGGCTAAGTAGTGCACCTGAAAGAGTGCAGTTATGTCATAATGAGCTAAGGACCTCTAGTAAAATCGCTTGAAGTACTATTTACGAGCATTGCAGTCCCTAAGCCTTGGACACTTCAAGGTAAAATAAAAGTAATCCTGTGCTCTTTCCCATTTTCCTGAGGTCCAGCGTTATCCTAGTTACAACTTTCTTCTTGTAACTGCATTGATGGGGAAGGGAAAGAAGAAAAGGGCAGAATGAGACAGATGAATGATAGGAGGAACCTTTTCCCAGAAAAGGAGAGGAGCAGATGGTTTGCATGATCTCTTTCTTGGTGTCCTGGTGCTGCTCTAAGATCCTGTTCAGCTGAGGACAGAGGACATTATGTGTATTTAATTGTCAGGAGCTGTTTTGGCCTCAGAAAGCAAACAATGTCTGCCTTGTGGTTATCTGTCAGGGAGGAAGCAACAAGGACAATTCTGAAATACTTTCCGTAGTTGTGCCCCTCTCTCAGATGTGCTTCCTGAGCTTCACATACATCGGTGGCATTGTCCCGTCCCGCTGCAAAAACGGGACTCAGGGAGGATTCTTTTTGATAGACTTCTCGGGCGAAAGTAAAGTGCAAACGCGGCAATATTATATCTGAGAACTGTCTGTTGATAAAAAAGGGTAAGCGTTCCTGCTAAGGGGAGGATAGAAAAGAGAGCAGAGAGAGAAAAAGAGAGCCAGAGAGAGTAACCCAAGACGGGGACAGATGGTTACCACAAAACCCCGGGCGCTCTGTCGCCGTCAGCTCGGCAGGCGGAGCGTGTGCCGCAAGCTGCGGTCAGTCTGCGCGGCCCCGTGCCGGGCTGGCGCGATTTCCGAACGGCAGCAGGCGGCGTGGCCCTCCCGCGGGCGACAGCAGGCTGCCTGGCCAAGGGCGCACTCCCGGAGCAGCTGCGGGCCCCGGGCTGAGGGCACGGCGAGCCCCCGCGGCTCCTGCGAGCGCCCGGCGCGACCTCCACGCGGCGGCGGCAGCGTCTCCGGCACCGGAACAACGCCTGCGGGCCGGCGCTGCGGGCCGGGTAGCTGCGCTGCGGGCCGGGTAGCTGCGCTGCGGGCCGGGGGGCGGGGCTGGGGGCGGGTGGGGGGGCCGGNTGGCCGGCTAGCTGTGCTGCGAGCCGGGTAGCTGTGCTATGGCCGGCTAGCTGTGCTGTGTCCGGCTAGCTGTGCTATGCCGGCTAGCTGTGCTGCGGGCAGCGCCCGCCCCTCCAGAGAAACAGCGGAGCACTAGGCCGTCGCGGCGACAAGCCACCTCGGGGGAAGCGGCGAAGCAGGGCAAGGCAGGTGCGGACAGGAACGACAGCTAGGGAACAAGCAGGACCGCAAAGGGAAAAAGGCGAGAGGGGAGTGGGGCCAAGCTAACCCTCCAGGCGAACCCCCACTCCCTCCAAGAAACCCAAAGAAACTGGCCCGCCGTCGTGTCGCAGTTAACTCCTCTTTATGTGCTACAGCTCCTGCCGTGGCCCGATTTCCCAGCACTCCGGGCACCTGCCCCACCAGCAAGCGGGCGGTCGCTTGCAGCCCGGTGGCCGAACCTTTCTCTCCGCTGATCGGCTGTCAGGCGAAGCCTCCACGGGGAGAGTACTGCCAGCATGTACACAGTCCCTAGAGTAATTTTTCACCTCATGTATAACATATGTTGAGGCATAAATAAAAATCAGGTTGGTCCCTCTCAGGCATGAAGAGTGGAAGAGGGTGGTGGCCTGTGGCATACATATATTACAGACAGGACCAGCACAAGTTTTGGATGGCACAAGGCATCATTGACACAGATTTCTGGGTTGGGAACTGCAGCATGCTGAGAGAAGCAGCAGAATCCAGGCAGAAGAGGGAAAGTGGGTAGAAATCCTGATGGACAACTTTCTGCACAAGGTCCTTCTTGCACACTTAACCCCCAATTTGGGAAGGAAGCACACCATTTGTCATACCAATCTTCAGAGATTGCTGAAGAATGGGTCAGGCTGAAGAATGCCTCAGCTGAAAAGGTCTCTTTCCAAGCCATTTGCAATTTGGCTACTACAGCTACTTCTTTCTCAATTGGGCTTTTCCATTGCTTTCTGCAGCAATTCAGAAGCAGAGCCAGTTCCAGTTCCAGCTGTGTTAAGGAAGCTTAATGGCTGCTCTTTTTTTCTGTTTCCATGCTGTTGCGAAGGACTGCTCGCTGGTGGCTTATGTTCTCAGACAACTGTTTATTTTCTTGTCACTTTCACTTCACTGGTTGAGGAAAAATGGCTCTAATAAACAGTGACAATTGTTGGTCTGGCAGCAAATCCCACTCAGCTTGAGGCCATACGCAATATAGGCCCCCAAACCAACCCACCGTGCCTCCCAGAGGCTGATCCCTCTTCTCCACTGGTGAGATGCATCAGCTCTGTAATTCTCAAGCAGTACTTTGTCATCCTTACTCTCCTTGAGGGTTTTTCTGTGTTCATACCATGAATTTCTGCTCTGCTGGTCCTCACCCAGAAAGCTAGTGAGGTGCTGTTAGAGTGGAGTGTTCATATAGATCACAGAGAACAATCAAAAAATAAATGGCAGGTACATAGAAGAGAAAATGCTATTAATTTTTGGGAATTTCACTGATTACACGCACACATCACGAGTAGCTTATAGAACAAAGTGTCTGGATGTTATTAAAAGTTGAAAACGAGCTGTATACTTGAAAATCTCTGTTAGCAAAGAATGCCCTTAGGCAGCTCAACTTCTTAATCTTGATTTTATTTATTGAACAGAACGTAAATAACATATCAGCAAGATTAAAAGGAGTGAAAGGCAGAGAAAACTCAGTTATGTGTATGCTTCATATTAAGTAATTTGTTCAGTCAACCAAAACATGTTTCTCAGAGCTGAAGGGAACTTAGACATTGTTTTGGGTGCTATTTTTGAAAAATATTCTTATTGTTAGACATATAGACATCTGATTTAGAGAAGGGATGGAAGAACACTGTGTTCATATAAAATAGTAACTTTTCAAGCAGTGTTGTCAGCATCCTGTGATTTTTCATTAAGATGTGTCCTTACTTAAGTGATGAAGTATCTAGATAAATCTCCAGACATGAAAGTCTGATTTCTGATTAAAAGCAATAAATTCATGAAAATATGCTGCTGATTTGCATTTGTGATCAAAGTGTAAGTCATGTGTGAGCCTGTGAAATGTGAGTGAATGGCAACTCCAGTAACCTTCAAACTAGAAGAAAGTAGATTAAATATTCTCATAAACAACCAACAAAAAAAAGTGAATTGCATGGAAAATAAGAAAGCTTTTGGGAATATCCTGCTGTAAATAGGAATACTCTTGGATGTGACACATATATGTAGCCAAGATTAATACAAACACACTGGGGTTACTGGTGCATGTTGAGCCTCTAGTGTGACAGCATTATTCAGTGATCTTTTGCTCCTAGCTAAAAATTTGAGTGATAATTATAGGACAGAGGAATGACAAAGCAGACTTAGAAAAGTAAAATTTCTTCCACCAGAATGAAGACTTCCTAGTGCTACAAGGGGCTGGTATCTGCCTGGGGGCCACTTAGCTCAGACTCACGGTGTTGCAAAGGAACCTGTCACGGGACCAAAACTGCTGTAGCCCAGACTGGTCTAGACTGGAGTTTGCCTGTTGGCCAGTGAGGTCCAGTGCCAGTGCCTGGAGAAGGACTGTCTGCTTTAAAAACAACAACAAAAAAGACAAAGACTGATAACTCTCCTCAGATGCACTAGTAATCCTGTCAGCAGGCAGATGGTAACATCTTTTAAGTGAAATGTCTGGAATCTGAGTCACTTAAATGTTGCGTTTTATATATGTGTGTGTATATATATATATGTATGTATATATATATGTGACTTTTTGTTTAGCTTAATTTTCTTTTTTTTTCTACATCAGATGTGTGAATCATATGAAATAATTTGCGCTTCAAAAGATGTTACCCAAGAACCTATCACTAAGATCCTTGGAAATTACAAATTCTGAAAAGAGGGTGTCATAAGGGCTTTTCTAAGTAACCCTTTTTGTCTTTCTCTGTAAATATATGTGTACAGTAAGACATGTATGCATTCCCTTAGCCCTGTAGGTGTGGGACACAGGAAAACTTGGCCCTTTGGATCTAGGTGAAAGAATGAAAGCCTGTTGTGTTTAAGTGGGCATCTGTATCACCAGTATGACAGGGAAGGGATAAAAGTCAATTGAATGTTTATGGCTGCTTTAGAGAGCAGAGGAAAAGAGGATGAATGTTGTGGTGAAGGAACCAACCAGGGGGCCACAGAGCCCAGAAACAGAGGTTTGGTGGGCTGGTACCAAGGAGTGAAACCCCATTCTGTGAAGATGGCTTCTGCCTTTGAATTCCTAGGATTCCTGAGGAGTGGTTCTGTCTACAGTTGACAGCCACCTCTTGTGTCCCCTAAGGGAAGGTGTCCTGACCTGTCCCACCCTTCTCCTCTTCCTATGGGTCCCTGTGGTGTCACCCCGCCCCCTTCCCTGCATCCTTATAAAGCCCTGATTACTGTGCCTTGCTCTCTTTGGCATTCGGTCCATTTGAGGGAGCTCCTACAATAAACCCTTGGATCACCAGCCGAGAGCCACCTCTGATCATTTATTTCTGGTTGCGCCTGGGCTATCCACAAGCCCCAGGGACGCTAGGCTCTGTGTCCTCCACCGCACGGGCTGGGAGGCTGGCAAGCGAGGCACCGAGGTGCCCCGGGGTGTTCCTACCTTTGTGTGGGACACACCTGGACCAAGCTGCTGCCATCTCAGCCCAGCCAGCATGCCGGCGCGTTAATATAGATGAAGACTGTGAGTCCAGTAATTTTCTGTCATAGCTAAGGAATATTCTCCTTTACTTTGCATTACAGAACCCTCTTCTGTGGTATGGGAGAAGTAGGTATTGACTGTTCTTGTAGATGTCAGTGTGAGGAGCAACAGATTGCTATAGGAAGACTGAGAAATACGGAGACTTTAGCTATTGGAAATCAATAATAAAATACATGTTATTTTTTAAATAATAGAAATGTAGAAATTCATTCCTGGAACATTCTAATAGCATAATCTAATAGCAGCACTAGCCTCTTGAGCAGAAGCACTGTGGCTTCTCTCTTTTCAACTGCGGAACTAATTAACTGTTGCTACTTCCAATTTTTAACCTCGGTCTATTGGTTCATTTCATTTTTATTCTGTCTTTAATCGTAGCACGTCCATCTCAGCTTTATGTGGCATCCAGGCTTAAAATACTGTGAATGAGTGAAAGAGCAGACAGGAATGCCTCCAAGCTGAGCATACCCTGTGTGAAGGTTGTTTTCTATGGAATCGCTGTAGACACCCAACAGAGACAATTAGAATATATCTACTCCAAAATACCCTCTGGTAGAGCATTGGTGACTAGCTAATTAGAGGCACTTTTACAGCCCACGGAGATAATGAGACTCTGCTGCCACCTCAATAGAAGGGCACACAATGGGCCAGAAAATTCCTTGTTGCTCAGCTTACAGAGGGCTGAAATCTGGCAAAGGACTTGCTTCCTTTTAGGGTTATATCCTTTAATTCTCACACTGATGGCTCATCTGGCTCATGGGCTCTACTCTCTATCCTTTAGAGCCTGCACTATTTTCTTCTGTTGCATTTCTGCTGCACAGCTGACTTAAAGAGGGATGTATGTGCCAAACTCTGTCTGCTGCTGTCTCTTCTGTGTGGTCTTCCGCGGTACCTCTATGGTTCTTCCTTGTTATTTCAACAACTTACTCCTGAAGATTTGTGTGTGAGCTTTGGGGCTTTTGTTCTGCTTTATTGTTGTCCCGATATATTAAATTCAAAATAAAAATTAGGGATGATTACACAGGCTGTGATTATAAATGATTGATGTGTAGCAGCTAGTAATACAGATTAATGCTTGAGAGCTGAGGTTTGTATCAAAGCTTGTTTATGCACTGGTCAGCTAGAATTTGGTCAGGATAGAGAGTGACTCAGTCTTTGCAGGAGAGTGTTTAAGATGGCATGAACTCCTCAGGACACTAATAAAAGGTGTGGCATGTGTCTAAAGCTGCAGACTTGGGGACATTTTTGTTCTCTAACTCAGCAGTGAGGCCCGGGACTCTGGTGCACTCCTGTATAAGCTGACTCCTGTGGGATCAGAGCTGATTCCCAGTCTGAGGGCAGCTCCCTGTATCCTACCTGGGAATATGGAGTTAGAGCCTGAAAGTATTAACAGGTCCATGTTAATAAAAAGAGGTGGTGAAGGCTGAAAGCTTGCCTTTCCTACCAGCTTCTTCATGTATTACAAAATGTGTGTCTGGAGAGGCAGTGCAGGGACTCTTGCAATAAGTCTAGATTGGCCCTTGGCCAAGAGAAGTTATTGAGCTCAAGGATCTGGGCTTCTCCTGAGGAAATAAAAAATCCTCAAACTCTCGTGTTTCTAGTTGCACAGTTTACATTGAATTAAAATGTTTCATCTATTTAGCAGTCTGAATAATAAAAGCTGTATACAGCTGCACTAGCACTGTGCTATGCATTTTAATGACAAGCTTGTGACTACACTAGAATTGTAACTGCAATTCAGATGTTTCTTAATGCAGCCCAAATATTTTATTAGGGCTTCTTTTAAGTATGCATGCCAGAGAGGGAGGGGAAAAGAAGAGTAAATAGCATTTAAGATTTTAATAATCCTTTGTTAAAGAGAGTTAATGTAAGGGAAATATGGAAATTGTATGTTTTCAGACTGACAAGCATAATAATTTTGCCACAACATGATTAAAATTACTGTCTAAATATTTGGAGTGTCTTCTAATAAAAATATATTCAACCTGTTTTCCATGCTCAGATTAATTTGAAAGCAAAAATGACATACAGTTCAAAAGAAGGTATTAAATCAGAAAGGACCACATTGTTCTCTCCTGGAAACCGTAATTTAATATTCAGACTAAAGTCTTAAATGTTTGTGTATTTTGCCAGCTGTTTAGCAGCTTGAGGCACTTTGAATAGTTTCAACAAAATGACAATAAGAATTGGGCAAAGTAAGATTCGTTAGTGGAAAAAACAGAATAAAGTAGACAACACAAAGGGGGAAAATAGGAAGAGAAAAGGAAAATGACAAAATTCCTTCGCTTCAGGTTGGGTTTTGGTTTATTGTAGTTTGAAAGGAGTGTGTCTGTGTAAATTGGAAAGCATTCTGCACACAAGGGAAAGCCTTTAGACTAAAAATGGATAGTTACACATGGCTTGCAGTCCTCTTAATAGTCTGTGGGAAGAGTGGCAGTTCCTTATGATGACTTTTCCCTACAAACACAATAGGCACAAGTTATAAAGAGAACACAGTTGTAGATGTTTCAGGCTTTAAAAAATATCAGCTACCTACTCCATTAGTTAATAACAAAGCTTTATCTAACTAACATTTTTTTATGATAGAAATAGTTGGAGTAGAAGGTACCACATGTTTCAGTACTTCATGTGCAAACAGAGCTTTAACAACAAAGAATGGAGCTGTACCTTGACTCCACCTGTGAGACAATGTACCTGTGACTTTTGGCCTTTTGGTCTCAAGACTTGCTTAGTTTTTGAAGTGCTTTATGTAAGCATGTGAAGTAGATATTTTGAATTAAAAATGTATTCCATGGTTGCCTGCAAATACAGAACACTGGATCAAGATAGTCACTGGTTCTTTTGTCTTACAGCTTTATGTTTTGCATTCCCTCTGATAGTGTGTAATGTAGTTTATTTGGGCTGCTCCTCTTTAGCTGTTGTGTCAGGTTTATCTTGTGTTGAGGAAGGTTTTAGTACTTAAGTTATCAAACTGTTCTGTTAAGACTGAAAAATTTATGTCTGTAGAGAGAAAAACAGAGAGCATTTGTACATGGTAAGGCTAGTGGAGGTACCCAGCCACCCTGGGGAGCATCAGAATAGGGCCCTCTTAGTGCAAGAGAAAGGATAATAAAACTTGTATAGTCCTTGTCACACCGTATTGCAAAACAGCATTAGATAAACATAATAAAAGTTGCGTAATTAAATCCATTGCCATCAAACTATAGACGCTATTCCTCACTTCAGGTATTAAGACAAATTTAAAGTTCCTATTTGAGGCAATGAAAAGCTCAGGTTTAGTTTGCTCATTTTAGCTTTGGAGTTGAATGGTCTCTGAGGAATGTAGATTTTGGATCCCTTTGAACTAAGTAGCAATTCTGTATTTAACACTTCTCGTAACCTTTCCACTCACTTTGCATACAGATCACTGCTGTACACACTCACCCACAACCCCCAGTGTTTCTAGTAGGCTCCAGTTACCTTTTCGATATAAGAAAAAATGCAGCAGACTCCTGAGAGCTGCGTTCATCACAAAAAGTGCCTCACATGCACCTCCCTTGCAGCCATAAATGAGGAATGATAAGAACACCTACACACCTGTCTGTTCCTGAGTCTGCTAATATTAACATGTGGTGCAAGGAGAGCTCAGTAAGTCTGGGTCTAAGGCTGCCTCTGAAGATAATACCTGGTGCTTTGGAAACATGGAGAAAACTGCCCGAGTAGTTTTAATATGGAGGTAAATGCATAAAATGCACTGAGGGCAGCTAATATTCAGTCATCGTCAGTTTTCTTTGCCAAGGCAGGAGAGGCCACTGCCAAGCCGGGAAAGCTCTTTGGAGACTCATGTAGGCAGCCATCGGATGTCACTGTTGCACTGCTCAACTCGGCCTGAAGGACCGGTTCTCTAGTAAAAATTCTCTCTCTTAAGGAAGATAAATAGATAAGAACTGGGGGAGGGGGATTCTGAGTCACATTCATCCCCGTGAGTAAATTGAAGCCAGGAACTTACAGAAGATTGAAACAAGATAGGCAGGGCTTTTTCCACCGGTGTCGAAGGCAGCAGAGTCCATTAAGGCACGGAGGCAAAGCAGTTGCTTGATTGTAACGAAGGACAGAGAAGATTCTTTCTCAGTGACAGATTCTGGCTTGATTATTTTTAATTTTGGTGGATGTATGAGGGACCAAAGCAGAAAAAGCTTTACTCAAGGAAGGAAAGAGAGACTATGCAGTGTAGAAAAATTCTTTTCTTCCTACCTCAGGATGAAGGCATTTTTTGTGCTAAATTGGAATCTGTCCTCATCCTTCATTCATTCTTTAAGACATTGAAAATAGATCATTTGGGCTTATTTTCGTCCCCCCATTGTTACCGTATTCTTTCACTATTTCTGGCAGTGGTATACTTTGTATCATAAGCTCCTAATTTGTGTCTTGTTAATATGTACATATTGTAATATTTTTCTGATAAATTTGAACAAAGTAGTGTATAAATGTGTTTGTGAGCAATATGTATTTTGGATCTGTTAAGGAAAGAACAGATTTCCTAGTGTCATTATAGGTCTATCTATAAAATATGTATAGGTCTAGTAATGCAGGGAAGATGAACAGCTGTGGTTAGTCGAGAAATCTATGTCAAAACTGATCCCCCACAGACTACATTGGTTTTATGTTTTGTATTTGCATAGTAACATCCAGGAGAAGAACTTAATCTCGTAGGTTGCCATAGCTTACTTGTGAAAAAATAGTTTAAATTATCTTAGAAATGAGCACTATCTGTCACAAAAGTTGGTAAATAGATGCACTGAGTTATAGGGAGATATTTCTGAGTTTATTGGTGTACCTGCTTTTATTTAACACCTTAATAATCCAGAAGGTACTGTAAGCAGCATGGCAAATAAATTCACAGGTTGTATTACATTTTGGAAGAGCTGTGAGATTGGATGATAACTTAAAGATCCTGCAGTTAGAAATAGGACAGAAAATAATAAATAATGTCATCTAGAAAGTATGCAAATGGAGAAAGTAGTGTTTAATGTAATAAGAGAGCAATACTTCAACACGGAGGAGATGAGATAGTGGAAACAGTATGGTTTTACAGTGTGAAATGTGTGTGAAATAATGGGAAAGGGATTGTCAAGGAATAGTTACAGGACTATTATGTAATAAACTAGGTGTAGAATAATGGTGAAGACTGAATTCGTACACTTGCTTTGACTTGCTGTGGATTTGGCAAATGAAATTCAAAATCATTAGTATCTTCTCTTTTGAAAGCTCCTATGTTCCTGATGCTATTATAAGAGTCTCATTTTTTATTTTCCATGAGTTTTTAGCTTCTGGTATTTAAATAAGAAAAAGAATTACCTCATAAGACAGGTAAAAAGAAACTGTTGATTATTAGAGAGATGCCTCTGCCTGAATTAAGGTGCAAATGCAGCCAAAATCAGTAGTACAGATTTTATTTAACAATAAATATGAGATAGGGATAGAAATAAATTGAAAAAAAGCAGGAGGTGGGGGAGAAAGAGTTACAGGGAGACAGATTTAGTAGAAAGGTATCACTACTCATGGCTCCAGATGGTGTCCTGTTGGTCCTCTTCTTCTGGGCTTCTCGGTGGTGGGGGTCCCACAAAACATAGAGTTCAACAGGTTATTATATGCTCAGGTGCACCTGAGAATGCCCAAGCACCTCCACGGGGAGAAGTTTTACACTGTCTTTTACAATACTCTGGATCTGTTGTAGCGCTGTGGGTCATGTGCAGTCCTTTGGTGGAAAACAAGTCTGGGGGTGTTTCGGGGGTCTTTGGTGGTTTATGACACTTTCTAAGACATGACAGCTGCCTCTCACATCATAGCCGAGCCAGTTTTGCTCCCTCAGAAGGGATGAATGCCCTTGGCCTTCGTGGGAATGTGAATGTCCTGTGCTCAGGGGTGGGGCAGTTCAGTGCTCACAGACGAGCAGTTGCTTCTGTGCACAGTTTGCTACAGTGGGCAAAGTCCTCTGGTGATCTTAAACAGTGTTTAAGGCAGTTGTGATCTTTATGTCTCTTACAGAAATTCGAGTATTCTTTTGAAAAGCGCTGTGTTTTTAACCTTATCTTGGTATATTTGAGTCTTAAGTTGTAAGTAGTACTTTGGCAATACTGATCTCTTACGCACATCAAAAGTTGACATCAGTTACCAAAAGTGAAGGTACAGGAGAAGAGTTCAGCAAAAATTGTTGATTAAAGAACAAGAAAGGCTGATATAGAAAAAAACAGTAAAATGAATAAATAGTTTACCAAAATGATGATAAAATATCTATATAATAAATATCTGAGTACACTGAAGGATAACTAGGTTTAGAAAACACGACAGCTTGCTTAAACTATGAGTAGGAATAATGGGTGCTATGAAACAAAAAAGTAAAGAGAAATCAAAGAATATTTATCAAAGTAATGAGTAAATTATTCTAGATGGTATAAACAACTTGAAGATGGAAATGGGTTTAATAACTTTTGAAATGGAGCATGGAGTACAACATGGCATGAAATCTGGAATTGGTACGGGGATAAACCAGACACGGCCCATCCTGTTCCTGATACTGACTGCAGTGTGATGGTCTAAAGCCTTTGCACTTCTGCAGCATCATAATGTTAACTCTGCTGTTATTGTGATGTGTTGTTTTTCCTGAAAGAATAGCAAGACTGAAGGTAACTGATCTTGGTGAAGACTACAAAATTAGGGTTGTTGTTGACAATACGAATACAGCAGAAAGTACTCCGAAGGCTAAACTTTGAAGTCTTTAATAGGAAATAAGGCTTTCCAAAAGACAAATCAGAAGACTGGCAAAGAGAGCTCCATTGTAAAACTAAGATAATCCATGAGGCTTTGTAGCAGGTTTTAAGAAATACATACTTTAATTCAGTCTTTTCCTCTATTAGAGGCATGATTTCTGTCTGCCACATTCAGGAGCAGATGGGGAAATCCCAGAGATTGGTTTGTGCCAGCCCTTTTCCTGCCATAGTCACTTGTGACACATCAGCACTTCCTGGGCAGAATTGTAACCTTTGGTACATCAGTATGTGTGTTCCTTTATCTTTCTTTGAGTGGTCAAAGACGATGTCAAGCAGCTCAAGTTTTAGGGTAAAAATACCAAACTTCCCAATGTGAGACAGCCAGCTTGGCTATGAGGAAATTGGCTCTTGGTAGGCTGTCAAAGACTGGCAAAAACCCATGTTAAATATTCCCAAGAGGGATCTTTACCACTTAATGACAATCAGGGTAGAGTATAAAATATCATAGCATGCTGCATGTATACCCAGGAGCATGATGGCAGGGACACAAGAGAATTTTTATGTTTTGATAAAAAGGAGTTCCATTTTCACACAGAATTGGAAATGTTGGCCTCGACTACATACAATGATGCAAATAAGTGCTAGCAGCAGGTTTTCCATAGGTGGCTCTAGAAGGGACAGGAGGTTTTGTATTTAATGAATTTTTAGAGTTGACAAGAGCATTAACAATTTTTTACTTTTAATGTTCATGTTTTAAAGGGCTGCTTTCTGCTACATGCTGGTGACATTTTTTTCTAGCCCCATCTGGAGTGTCTTAATTGGTTCTGTGCGTGTTTAACTTGTTTTTCCTTCCAGTCAATTACTGGAAACTTCCCTTCCACTAATGTCCAACCGTGCATTCTTCTCGCCATTATACCTTCAGCTACGTGTGTTCCCTCAACATATATATTCAAATTTATGTTGCTAGACAGTTTTGTCTCTGATTACAAACACAACTGCTTTTAAATGTGTCAAGTAGCCTGTTGCAAAGTCTGAATGTTTGTATGCATGTATAAACTAGAGGAATTCCTGGATAAATGTAAAATGATTAGGAAGGAACCTTTAACTGAGCCTGAGAAGATGGCAGATGTGCATTTATAGGCTCTGATGCAGCAAAGTGCTTAAACACCTGTTTTACTTAAGAACACCGGCAACCCAATTGACGTTAATGGGACTATTCATGCTTAAAAATAAGCATATAGATTGAAGAGTTGGATTGGAGCCAGGAATATTAACAGGCAGCAGCCATGGTATTTATGAATTGTCTTTCTCTCAGGCAGTAAGTTCGTAAACCAGTATCTCTATCAGTGGGACTGCTTCTGCTTTGTGCAGCCACAGAAATGGAAGAAACAGGAAGGATGGAATAGTTCTACAGAAAGAAATTAAAAGCCACTGAATTAGCATCTTCTGCCAGAAACTGAATACTTCAAAGACTGAAGAATCCACATGAAAGTTAGAGATTTGGATCAGGCTGATAATTTGATGTAGTAACTCAAACACAGACCAGGCATACCAAGGCCTGAAGTTTCCCTTCTATTTTATTTGTATGATGTCCAATTAAAACACTCCATGTTAAACTTTCATGTTTTCCGGGGATCTATCCCAAGGCTTCTAGCCGCAGAGGGAAGAAACCTCAATTTGGTCAGAGTGGAACTTTGGTGGGTGTTTTTTTGCTTTTCACCCAATGAAAAGTGCCTTTCTAGCATGATATTTTTCAAAAAACTGTAAGGCATGTATGTGTTTATGCCCTTATCTCTCTTTGGGCTAATGCTGCATCTTCAGACCCACTTCTACCTACTGCTCAGTACAAATGCCTTTGGCATTTGCCAAAGCAAAGAAAATGATGCTGATGAATAAAACAAAAGAATTTGCTGACTCTTCTGTCTGAAATCACACCAAGTACTAATGGAAATGCTGGGTCTTCTTTGTTGGAAAGCAACTCAACACGGAATCTCCACTCTGTGAATCACCCATTCCCATTGGTAATGAAAAGAAATACCTTTCCTTACATCCTAATAAATCTGAAGAACATTATGCAAATTGAAAAATGCACCTTTGTCAGAATGCTGTCAGGTAGCACCTTTCACTCTGGAGAACTATTTGTAAGCACAGGGAAACATCGAGAAAGTAGTAATAAATTGCTCTGGTACACTGTTCTGGCAGCCGTTAATAAATCAATGTGAAGGGGAGTTCTGAAGGGCAAAATGTTGCTGTCGGTAGGTGTCCAATTTAATTTTGCTCAAAATTAATATTTCGGATATGATAAGTGAGCTGGCAGGAACAGATTTCATGATTAATTCTATGGAGTCAAAAATGCTTTGATGGCACTTTAATAGCAGCTTCACTGATCTAAAAGTCCCTTCTACTAGCTGGTGTGCTTCAGTTCCCAAATTATATTATTAAACCTCTTTTGTTGGTTGGTAAATAATGAAATGTTGCATATTAAAAGGTGAAGTTTATGCTGCTTCTAGTTCTACCCATGTAAAGTGATGGGGACTTGACTTGGATATATAGTGGTTTAAACAAAATCAAGTAAAGGTCAACCCTTTTGAGAAAACAACCGTAAGTTATTTTGTTAGGTACCTAATTCTCTTGACCCTGCCAAGACCTTGATTTTGTGCTGGAATGAACTAGAGAATGTTTGAAGGTTCATTAGTATCTACTTAGGGTGGACTGGCTTTTAAATGTAGAATGATGTTAGTAACAAATATGCATTTTGTTTCCTAGTGAAGACTTTTCATCTTTGCATCTCAGGGACCTTTGCAAATGCTAATCAGTGAAGATTTACTGTACCCTTGTCAAATTTCTTACCTAACATTTGTATATACAAACCCATTTCTTTAATGGAGTTATCCTTTGTATTGGACATTTGCTGATATGCCAGCTTCTGAAGGAGATTCTTCTATTATCATTTTACTAGTAGAAAAACTGAGTTACAAAAGGACAAGTTCACATCTAGGTTAAATGCCTACTTGAATCTGTAAGTATTTTACAACCTTTTACTGATAATTTTTCTTGTAAACCACAGACTTCTTAAATCTTGAGACAGGCGTGGTTCTAGAAATTTGTAAAAGCAAATAGGCACGAGTAGAGTGTTTGGATGTACATATGCATATTAAAAATTAGAAGATGCATTTATGCAATACAGATGAAAAATCATGCGGATGCATAAAATGTATAAGAAAACTGATTAACTTTAGCAATGTAAATTACCCTTATGTTTATGCATTTCTTCAATTTAGAATTCATTAAAAGCCATAGAAACAAGACATGTTGCTAGTTGTTTCCAAGAAGGTAGCACTCAACCTGATTAACTTGTATTTTGAGCATAGTATATGTATATATTGAATTTGTGTAGAATTTACGGTTTGTGTCCTTTGTAGCAAAGTGTGCGCAGAATGAGTGAATGAAAGCTTATGTCAATTTTGTCCTGAAAGGAACTATTTAGGTGGAGTTTACGCCAGCTCATGTATCCCCAATTTTCTCTGTTTATGTTAGAAGCTGGATTATGCCAGGTTCAACATAGAGCCAGTAAAGTCAGCAAACACCAGTGGCAAAAGTCATCTCACTAGCAGAGGCAATGTGTGGGGCAGAGGTGTGCTCTGAACTGAACCCAGTGTGCCTCAAACGTGGGTGTCAGCCCAAGGCATCCCCTAAATATTCCTGGTGATGTTTCCTGCAGTGGGAGCGTTTCCTCCGTTGTGCGCACCCACAGGGACATTGCTGCTGGAGCTCTGGTCAGTCTCTGGATCCTGGCTTTGTTTCAGAGGACCTGAGCCCAGCTTTGCCAGAGGCTCACCCGTTTGGCTGTTCTGCTGTGCAAATACGCTGTTGCTCCTGCAGAAAGCCGTTAGGAAAAAACAATGTAAACCCATCGTGGTTTGACATCCAAACTCCAGCTGTTGGTCATGGGAGAAGCATCATTAATTTCTGAGGGGCTTTCTTATGTATCTGGAAGAGTAAATGAAAAGGTGAAAATGAAAAATAAATTCTCTTATATAAATAGAGCACTTGGATTATAAACTAGCCATAATGTTCTGTTTCTGTGGCAACACAGAGGGACTGAAGGCTCTTACAGTAGTAATTCTCTGACTCACTCCTTGAAATTAATGCAGTCTTTTAATTTGAGGCTGTTGGTTTGGCAAAAGAACTTCAGAAGCAGCACTTTGATGTCTTTTTGTGGCTGAGGAAAAGCCTTTAATTAGGTCACCTAAACTTCATTTTCTTTTAAACTGTTCGCTTTCACAATTCCTTTTTCCTTTCCTTCCTTTGATGTTTCAAAATATATGCCAGTGATATTTAAGTTTATTTATTATGCACTGGCATTAAACCTTTGCTATTAACATTTACTTATATGCTTGAAAATTGATTAATTAATTAAGTGTAGAGGGAAAATTATTCATTCATGTTTCATTTAACATTCTACATGTTGTTGTATACGTATGTTGTGCTCTGCAGGAGTAACAGCTCTAGTGGATGTAAAAGGGTGTTACGTCTCACAGCACAATGGCCTTCCTGGTCTTCATTTCATATGTAGGATGAAAACTAATTTTGATTAAGCCACTAAGAATGGATGAACTTTTGAGGTGAGCTGCAAAGTCAGACACAGACAGATCAGCCTAAATTATGGGAAAATATTATGTAAGGAATTCTATAGAAGCTAATGCTGGAGTACGTTATTGCATTGTCCAACAGTTCTTCCTGTATATTGTTTGGGAGGTTCAGAGAAGGAAGATTTTGTTGGTGTGCATGTTCAAACACGCACAGTTTTGATCTGAGAGCTTACACAATTATTCTCATGCAAAGGGGGAGCAGGAGCAGTACCAAATGACCTGTCATGCAGTTAAAAGGATGGAATTCAGCCTGTGCAGTGGTACAGACCATTACCCACGCTCTGTTAATGTTCTGTATTAGCAGCCCCATACTGAGCACAGTGCTGGTTGTGGCTGGATCCTCACAGAGATTCAGCTCTGGTAAATGGTGATGAATTTTTGTAATGCCAGTCTGCGAGGCATCTGATGAATGAAATGAATTTGCATGAAACATTGAGTATCTTTTGTGCTCGATCTGAGGGTCTTGGAGCTGAAGTAATGGCTCCATTTGGGGGATGTTGTGTTTATGGACAATTCTTCAGCCAAACCAGCAACTGGTGGTGTTTTTCACCAGCTGGTGCAGCAAACCAGCTTCTCTTTCAAGGCTTTAACATGTCCACCTGTGTCTCACCTTGCAAAGGACAGTAGGGACACGTGGTACCTCACCTCATACAGTAAAATAAATCACCTTGCAAAGGACAGTAGGGACACTAGTACAGTAAAATAAATCAATTGGTATAATAAAATGATTAGGAGGGAAAAAAAAAACCAGACAAGGTTGGGAGCAATAAACCAATAGTTTCTATGAATATGGTGCTGTACTGAGAAATAAGCAGTAAATTTTCATTCTCTCAACATTTTTAGATCTGTCCTTATTTTAAAATCTCTTTTTGGTGTTTTTTTTCTGTTTTTTGAGACAAATCCCAGTTTAAAACACAAATAAGTTGTATGTATACGAGCAGAATACATAAATGTGTTCCTTTTATGTTTAGAAATATGTCTCCTTGTCAGTTCACTGTTATGTGGCTGTTGTTTTTTTATCTCCTGATGTGGTGATATATCAGAAAATCAGAACTGGGTAGCTAATAGCAGCGCTCTATTATGCCAAGAACAGGCTTCTTAAGAAAGGGAGCTATTTAGGAAAAGTAACTACGCTAGTGCATTATAGGGTATAGAAAAGAGTTATTAGTCATCCTAATGCCTCTCTTTTTTTTCACCAAAGCACCATTGTTCCCTGCAGAACATTCCCCTTGTTCTCTGTAGCTTTCAGTAATCCAGACGGACAGAAATCCATTGTCACTGCAATGAAACAAAACTGTAACAAAGAACGGGATCACAGCACCGTGTGCTGAGATTTTAGTCAAGTGCATGTGGTGAGCAGAGAAGTATTGAAGGTTTTTGTGTCTGTAGAAGATGCAGAGACACAAAGTGAAGACGCCAGAGTGTGATCAGGAGCAAACATTGTTTTTCCAGTAGGTGGTTTTGGGTTTTTTTGGGTTTTTTTTTGCACAAAGAAAAATGGAGGAGCAGGGGAAGGGGGTAGTCAAATATGAGATGAGTGACATATAACAAAGAAGATTTTATGATCTACCCTTGGGGAAACTTTGGCAGAAAAATCTGACACCTGATATGTCATCTGGTGCATCCAGAGGGGAAGAAATGTGTTCTTGGCAGGTTCTGTAAACACCTCAGAGATAAGAGCTGCCTCTGGCTCAGGATGGCATGGTGGTTTTGAGAAAGAAGGGAACACTTGCAGATGCAGGGAAATTAATGTGAATTTGGTACTGAAATGCTAATGGTCTCTTTCAGTGCATCATAGGTTAAAACTGAAGACACACTGTGTTACATTTGTTTTTCCTTTTCTCTCATGCTTTGATTAGACTACGTAAATAGAATCATATTAATTTTATGTCATCTTACCATCTGCAATTGAAATTCAAGGCTTGCAGCCTTTTGATTGAGATACAGAAGAGCTTCTGGTAATACCTTTTTGTAAAAGAATTTACTGTCCCTGTTTTTGCAAAAAAGGTCTGGTTTTCACCCCTTTTAAAAATTTTGTCAGTCAAATTTATTGATTTATTTCTATTTCTTAGGAATATTTTTTTCTACTGATGGGTAATGATTAAAAAAGAACAAATCTCCCACACCTAAAGGTATTCCTAATATTCCTGTTATTGATAAACTAAGGTCAGGTTCAGTCCTGTACATACTGAAAAATAAACAAGTGTAATGGAAATCCTCTCACAGGTTTAGGATGATTATCATCATAACTTCTTCTGCCGTGAAAGTAATTGTGTCTGGAACACACACAAAGAAGACGGGGAAAAATTATTTTTGCATTATGTCTTTTCTAACATAGATTTTGTGATATTTCTTTAGGTGGTGGTTTTGGAGGTACTGATAACTGAGTCTTACTGGAAGCAAGAGAAAGAGTCAGATCTGTTTGTCAGTCCACACAAAGACGTGGGTCAGTTCTACAAAAATGTTCTTCATTGTAAGGTGATAGCATGGAGCTTCTAAAACTCCAGTGTGCTTGATGGATTTGTACTCTGGATATTGACTGTCGTTCACAGCATGCTTTTATTTGAATTTTGTGCTCTAAGGCTGAACTAAGATTAAACTTGCATATCTGGGTTTCTGCTGAATTTCTGTGGTTAGCGCAGTGTGCTGGTTTGAAAGCAAAACCAGTGAGAAAACTCCAAGTCAGAAGTACAATTTAATAGGAAAAACTAAAATAAATGCAATAGTACAAAAAAGAAACCACTGACAGAGTCAGGATACAACCTGACACCCTGTCAGTCAGGGTGTTGGTAGCAGTCCAATAAAATGGTGGCTGCAGTCCTCCAGAGTTCTGCTGAAGACGGTTCTGTTGAAGCAGTGATCCTGTAGAAAAGGTCTGGTCTTCACCTGAAGGTCCAGTGGTAGCTCTTGTCCTCTGGGAATCCAGTAGGTAAGGGCTGGCTCTGGTGTTCGAAACTTAGCTTATATCCAGGATGGGATGCTTGGTTCCTCCCTCTGGGCAGAGCATCTCACAATGGGAGGATGTAATTTTATCAGCCATGTGGTGAGACTAGATGGGCCATTAACAGGAGATATCCCTCCTAGAGGGAGGATGGGGCATGGGAGAGATAAGGCACGCTGCCCCACCTGGTTTTGACAGCTGGCCTATTAACAGGAGATAGTCCAGAGAGAGGAGGCAGGGGACACAGCCCCACCTAGTTTTCACAGCTCCTGAAGATGGTAATAGAATACACTGCAACCCAGGACACGCAGCTCTTCATAGCTGTGCAAAATCACAGTCTGGTACTGTGGGGTTTGATCTCTGGGGCACAAACAGGTAAAGCCAGAGCATTTTCAGGCAGCTGCACTGAGTTTACACCTGTGCTAGCAAACTGTTGAAAGTTCACAAATTGAAAAGGTGTGAAAACCCCATGGGTGTAAGATTCTGCTTGGTCAAGCGTCCTGGCTCTCTGCTGCCCTATCACAAAACTAGCATTTGTGCACTGCTCAAGTGGGTATGAATCTCTCCCATTCAGATTTAGTAGTAATTATGTACAGGATGTCAGACACTTCACACAGACTGTGTCTGCACCAACATAAAAGACAGTAGAGAATTTAATTTGTAATCAGCATTGATGTTTCTGATTTGTAGAGTGGCCTTGAGTATAGATTGGCTGCCCTTCCAGAGGCTTTTTAGCAGGTTTCCCTCACACTGCTCGCTCCCTGATGCCGTGTCTGAGGAGAAGAATTTGTGGGTTTGTGGGCTGAGGAGAACCTCAGCTTGCCCTGGCAGTGAGAGCTCACAGCCCAGAACCAGCTGTGTCCGGGGCATCAGGAGCAGCGTGGGCAGCAAGTCAAGGGGGGTTCTGCCCCTCTGCTGTGCTCTGGTGAGACCCCGCCTGGAGCACCGTGTCCAGCTCTGGGGCCACAGCATAAGGATGAGGAGCTGCTGGAGCAAGTCCAGAGGAGGCCATGAAGAAGCTCCAAGGGCTGGACCCCCTCTGCTCTGGAGCCAGGCTGGGACAGCTAGGGGTGTTCACCTGGAGAGGGATCCAGGGAGACCTGAGAGCCCCTTCCAGTGCCTGAAGGACCTCCAAGAGAGCTGGAGACGGACTTGGGACAAGGGCCTGGAGTGGCAGGACAAAGGGGAATGTCTTCAAACTGACAGAGGGCAGGTTTAGGTGGGATATTGGGAAGTAATTTTTCCCTGTGAGGGTGTTGAGGCAGTGGCCAGGGTGCCCAGAGAAGCTGTGGCTGCCCCATCCCTGTAAGTGTTCAAGGCCAGGTTGGATGGGGCTCGGAGCAACCTGGGATAGTGGAAGGTGTCCCTGCCCATGGCAGGGGTTTGGTATGAGATCATCTTTGAGGACCCTTCCAACCCAAACCATTCTATGCTATGTTGCTTTGTGGCAGTCACTGTAAGGCTGTGTGAAACTGTAATTGCTGGACTATTGTTATACCGTTCATCGTTAGTGAGATTCTGTGAAATAAAGGATAAACAGTAGCCTTTAGTTCATACTTGCTTTTCTTTAGTTCATACTTGCTTTTCTTATTCCTGATAAGCTTGGACACTTGGGACCTTGTAACTGATAAACGATTGACAGCAAAGCATAAGAGTATGTGCCCAACACAGAGGTTCTTTCATCTTTCATGAAGGATCTGTCATCTAATTGACACCTTTAGTCTGAATTTTCTGAAACCATGTTGTTCTTAATAAATGTTAACTAAGCATTAACCTGCCATTGATCTGTACATGTTAAGGAAAAGCAAAGCCAGCATGCTGAGGAGCACTTTAGATTTGCAATTTGTGGTAAAGTGCTCTGATTTTTGAAGAATAAAGCAGCAACACTCAGTGCCGTATATCATCAGTGGCAGAACAAGTGGCATAACTGAAGGACAGGCTGCTTTCAGGGTAGGATGACTTGCTGGTTCAGTCCACAGGTGAAATATAAGTCCTAGGCTGTTAAGGGATGGCTGATTTTACTGCTGCGCTGTACTCACATAATTATTTAATCTTTTTCTTGATATCCTGGGAGGTCCTGAATGTCCTGAGTATCTGTTGTTTTTGCATTCCTACCTCTGCCATTTCTCTTATCTTACCAGTTGTTTCTGTTACACAGACATGGTTCAATGTTCAACACAAGCAAGGATAAGGTGTCTCTTGGAAATGTTAACTGGGTTGAAGGTGGTGTGTGTTTTTCTAGAGCAGGGAAGCTTCCAGTGGCAGTGGAAGTTTCTAGCTTAAAATCTATTACCAGTTGTGCTTAGAAAATAGAATTGAGCCCAGCCTAATCTAGCCAAATGTTGCTGCATTAGCTATGGTGAACATAGAGTATTGACAAACTCTGTAAGGCAGCTGCCTGGCAAACTGGGCTTTTTTGCTTTTTCTTGTTTCAATTTCTTTAGAGGAGTAATTTATTCCATTGCAATTCTGTCCACAATAAAGCTTTTATAAACATGACTAATCAATATTGCAAAATCCTGCTCGTAGTGTTATTTTAAAGAGCCAAAATGTTTTGTTATACTTGTCCTTATTACTCAGTTCCTACAAACTGTAAAACAACTGGGCATGGAGAGAGGAATGAGGAGAAAGGGACTTGCAGTTGTGCTCTTGCAAGTAAATTTATTTGATTTTCTGTTCTGGTTAAAGTGCTGAAGAGGAAGGTAGTTGTGAAGTATGATATTTAAGGGAATATGCCATTTCTGGCTATTAAAAGTGTCTTGTTTTTCGTAAAGATTTATTCCACTATAACTACAAAAGAGAGACTTCTAATTAGACTTTTGAATCCCATTAGGAAAAACAAATATCAATACTTAACTACTCATATATGACTTGACAGAAAATTGCTAATGTAATTAGATTTTAATAGTGTTAATGACTGTCATTTCATATTAATAAGAATTAAATCTAATACAAGATTGTGTGAAAAATTGTTATTGCCTGCTTTCCTACCCTTAAATGTAAAGCAGTTGTATGTACCTGAAGTCAGTTTTCTCTTGTCCTTTGAAGTCAGGTGGTGCTGTGGTATTTTAGCCTAAGTGGCCTATGACAGGAGGGTTTTCAAGTGGATCTAAAAGGCAGAACATTTTATGTGTAGTAAGAGGGTTTGGTATTCTTAGAAGTATTGCAGCAAGCACTGAGATGCTGTAAAAGAGAACCAAAAAAAAACCCCTTTAACTCAAGATTTACAGGTAATCTGCACTAACCAGTCAGTGTTACTAACAAGTAGCTGTGGAAAGGTTTTTCTTTAAAACTGGTGCCAAAATTTTGGCCAGTGGAAGAACGTGTTCTAATAAGTGGTGCAGTATCATGGTGCAATTTTAAAAAGAAGTTTGCACACCTCTGTTGCTGTCTAGGCTTCACAAGTGACCTTGTTGAAAAAGTGAATTATCTATATCAGGTGACACATCAAAATGCTTTCTGGAAACAGTCCCAGGCTTTGGACTTTCAAAATCCAGATCTGGACTACTGAAACATGAGCATAAAAATTGCAAATGAGTTGTATGACTCTAGCAGCAGACTAAGGAGTAAACTACATGCCAGTGCTAGAAAAGATTAATAAAAATCATAAATATTTGTATGAGTAATTTGAAATGTTAGTAGTATAACCACAAATTAAACTTCATTAAGATGCTTAAAAATCAGGGTTCTAGCTAGCTTAAAGCACAGTATAGTGTTCATTGTGGTTCTGGATAGAAAGGCATGTAGGCTAGCACTCTGTAATTCCCATTTTATTTGTGCAGACACAAATGGAAGAGGCAGAAATTAGTCACAAGGATTTCATACCTGCATCCTCAATTTATATCCAAATCTAGGCTTTACATGTCACTGTCAAGGCAAAACTGCATGAATCTTTCTCTTAAAACAAAAGCCAAACACTCTGCAAAAGAAACCCCAATAACTGTGCTCGTATTTCTTTCCAACCTAATATATCTCTACTTTCAGAGCCTGCCATTACTTTTGCTGTATTTTCTTTGTGACAGAACATTGCATTCAGGCCCTTAGGCTGCCTTTCATCCTGGCATTCAATAATAATGGACAGAGTGTAAAGATCTGTAATCAAAAGGTAAACACTGCAGCATTGTGTACAAATAACTCTTGAGATATTTATCCTGAAAGACATCCAGGTTAACATTTTAGCTGAGGACACCAGGGAAAACCTTCCTGGTGGTGAGTGAGTTCCTTTTTTGTTTGTTTGTTTTTGTTCTGTCTGGTGTTCAGCTGTTTCCCAAGCACACTGAGCTGTGTGAGCTCGCAGCACAGAGCTGCTGCAGCAGCGAGGCCATTTTAACGTGACAGCTCTGAAATTCACCCACTCCTGTTTTCTTCTTGTTCTTGTCCTGATCCCCCTTTAAGCAGCAGGTTCTGGAGCGGTCCTACTACCTCATCTAAACATAAATGTTGTACCACCTTAGCAGTAGTGGTGTCACTTAGCACTTCTGTCCTCACAGACCTGGCAGCAGGTGTAATTAACCTGGTGTACACACACTTCGGTTCCATGACCTGTCCCCGTTTGCCAAAAGGACTAAGCCCTGTGGTATAAGGTGCTTTCTAGAGGCCTGTTGATCACTGTGACCTGCGCCATTCTAGGAGTTACACCCTAACTTGGTGACAGTATGAGTGTGCAAGCAGAGGAGACAGCTGGCTAAGGAGCCAACACAAATCAAGGTAGATTAAGCAGCGTGATGAAAAGCAAGAGACAGCAGTAATTTCTTTAGTTTCGCAGAACTATAAAAAAATCTGTAACAAGTGCCATGGATTAAAGGCCATCTGAGGAGACAGACCCACTGGACTCCCTGCTGCAAGCCCTGCTGACAGGCTGCTGGGCTGCTTTGGGTCTCACCTGTGCAGAAGACAGCCTGCTCTATTGCTTTGGACAGTGCCTTGTGTGCAGGAAGGTGCCATGGGGATGAGCTGCAGCCTTCCAGCGAGTCTTAATCAGGCACATTCCTTGGATGCCTCCACTTCTTTATCGAAAAGTTTGCTTCATGGCCATCTGGCAGTCTGTGACAACATCTGTGACATTACCCTCTTCTTCATCATGTGAACTTCTGCAGGAACTCTCACAGCACCACCACTCATAGAGGCCAGTAAGGAACAGAAGTAGAAGCAGCTGTTGTCTAGTCTGGGCATTTGTGGGCCTCTGATCCCAGTTTAACTTTGCCAAAACTTTTGAGCCTTTGAAAAGACTTGCACGAACCCAAAACTCCCATCAGGCTAACTTCCTTATCTTTTAACACATGCTAGACCCCTAGAATCCAAGCAAGTGGTTTAAAATTCCTGCAGAAGTTCCATATGAGACCAGATTCTATAAAGCTTCTTTCTTCTCTGCTGCCCTTAGATATTTTTAAAACAAAGCCATATGAAGAAGATTGTGTCTCTTACTGCAGAATGTAGTAATTGTTTACCTTATTATTCACTTGAACTTGGATTAGATTCAAAATGAGAGAGTAAAGAAAGTGAGAATTGAAGTCTTCTTTTCCAGTCTTTCCATTTTGCTTCTATGTTTCTTCAGCCCTTACGTGCATGATAAAGTGAGCGCTCTGTGCAAAAAGTACTTAGGCCTTGGACAAAATATTGGGTTAACTCATGACAAATGGAGTTTTCTCAGCTACAAACTCATGATACAGTTTCTAAAAGTGATTCAGCTTGACCCCAACAGCAGCATGTGGAGTCCTGGGTCTCAATGCCCAGTGCTCTCTAATGTCTGCTTCCGTACACAGCCTGTTTCTTCAGCTTCTCAGCTGCCTGATCTCTTGTACACAGCTGCTACCAAGCAGCTTCCTGCAAGTATTTCAAGATTTCGCTGACGCTTTTTGTGTCTGGAGTATTAATGTCTGTTGTGGTTTAATCCCAGGTGGCAGCTAAACACCACGTAGCCACTCACTCAGTCCCCTCCTTCCCTCCACTGGGGAGGAGAATCAAAAAGAAAAGATGGGTCGAGATACTCACAGTTTATTAATTGAGACAAAAAAAAAAGAAAAAGAAAGAGAAGGAGAGAAAGTACGAGGTGATGGACAATGCAATTTCTCACCACCCACTGAGGGATGTCCAGCCCGTCCCTGCGCAGTGATCACCAACTCCCAGCCAACTCCCCCAGTTTATGTACACGACATGACATTCTATGGTGTGGAATATCCCTCTTGCCTTATCTTCAGGTCAGCTGTCCTGGCTCTGCTCCCTCCCAACTTGTGCACTTGTGCTGACAGGACATGGAAACCTGAAAAATCCGAGAGTGTAAGCACTGCTTAGCAAAGAATAAAACATCTCTGTGTTATCAACATATTTTAACACTAAATTCAAAGCACAGCACTGTACCTGCTACTAAAAAAAATTAACTCTATCCCAGTCGAAACCAGGATATGACCCTGGAGGAAGCAGGCTGGACAGGGTGGAGTTCTGATGGAGTCCCACCCTGGCTCTCTTCTCCCCCAGTGCTTGGCAGCTCAGCCTCCTTGTATGTGGTGTGCTTATGATGAGGGGAGCGCAGGATAAATGCCCTGAGCAAGGCAGGAGCAGGGAGAGAATTGTGGTGTTCCCAGGGCTGCTCAGGAAGCAGGGTGAGAGCGCTGACATGTCATTAGCCTCTCAGGATTGTGTCTGGGCCATCAAATCTTATTTATCACTGTTATGGCTTTCCTTTCAAGGTTTCCTTGGCTTCCTGTATCTCCTGTTTTGTTTTCTGATAAAGAACTGAAATACCATGGAGACAAACTCCTTATAAACACCGAGCAGACAGGTAGGTCAGCCAGTTTTCAGCACATTATTTTACATGACATATTGAGTGGGAGCACAGTGAAGGCTGGCAAAACATCCAGTTATACTGAAACCAATCAATTGTCTCATGCAGTGGATACAGATGATTCTGTTCATAATAAAAGAAGAATAAGCTCTCTGGGAAACCAGAAGTGACATGCTGTGTGATGCATCTCTCTGTTACAATTTGAAAAATCAGATAGATAATTTAATTATGTTCTCTCTTTGTCCGTAGTGTTTTGAACAGCAGCAACTTTAATCTGCCTTCCCATACCACATTTATCCCTCTTAGTCAGAGATTACTAAGTCATCATTAATTACATCAAAGTTAACAGGACTACTTACAAATTAAAACAATACTCACTAAGAGTAAGTCTGGGTGAGTCACATTTGTATTTTTATCGTGAGGTATAAAATGAAAAAGAAAAGGAATGGAAAAGTATTTCATTCTCATGGCAACCTGTTGGTGACAGCAAAGTTACATTGAAGTGCAGCATGCATTGAAAAACAAGCAGAAATAAACCAAACTGAGCCCTGCATATTCTCAGAGAGAGGTGGACTCAACAGATTTTCATTAAATTGCTTAATTATGTTTATATAAAAAGCACCTGGTTTCTTCTAGTTTTAAAGTGACTGTCTGACCCAGCAATGCCTTGGCTAAGTAAAACAGTGACTGCAAAGAAAATTGCAGATGGTAGGGTGGGGAGAACCCTTTTGTTTCTTTTAGGGAAGAACAGAAATTCTCAGAGAGCAAATTAAACCTCATCTTTCAGATGGAGTCACTGTGTTGCCCCACTTTGTGGGCAAATGAAAGGATTGTGGTCAGGTGTGGGGCATGAAACAGCACTTAAGTTGATTATATTTAAGTTGCCTATTTCTGAAAGCCCAGGTCAGGGTAGGAAGTGTTTGCTTCTATTGTGCCCCATGCCTGAGGAGCTACAGGACTCTCCTCCAAGTTCAGAGTGGTCATCTAGAACAGGAGAATTCAGATAAAGTTATTTATTTACCTAGGGCATATGCTGTAGAAAGTTGTCTAAATATAGATGCAGTTAATGGGTAAATAAGGTAGTAGGATTAGATGTGTATCACATATTTACTCATGTTGGAAAAGAGATCAAGGTATCTTTAAAACTATTCTGGGGGAGAAATTTGCTCTCTGCCCCACTGAGTTCACTGGAGTTTAGAGAAATAAAATTGTTCATATGAGGGTTTATTGAGGCCTGAGATGTTGCCAACAATCAAACACTGACCAAATATTGTTGCTTTGGCAAGCCTGGCTTGATGATTGGGTATTGAACGATTTATAATTTTTTTAATAAAGCTCTTTTTCCCCCTCTTCTTTACCCTCCACTGCTGGGAGTAATAGGCTGTTTTGTACAGAGCCACTGCATCTAAGCAGGATGCTGGGAGCAAAATTCAGCTGAAACACAGCCACAAAAGGTTTATGCAAAGCTTACTGTGACTGGAAAACATCAAATTTCATCAAGCAGCAGCTGAGTCATGGTAGTTGACTGTAGCTTGGATTCTTCCTACCTTTCTGCAGATAACTGGATTGCAGTGGATGTCTTTGGAGTTAGATGTCATGAAGGTAGATGGAGGAAAATAAAGTAAAGAAACAGACTTGGTCTGGGATTTTGTGGATTACAATTTTTTTTTTTTTTCTGTATGTGTGTAAAGATACAGTAGTGTAGGTGGTAAAAATCAAGTGATGTGCACCTTTAATTTGGTCTGATCAGCCGTAACTCTAGATTTTCATACAGATTTCCTGCAGATGAATCATCAAGTCTGCTTAAAATATGTGAAATGATTGATACCAATTTTCTGTTGAGAAAGCCACGTTTAGTTAAACTGCAAGCTTCCCCTAATGAAATAATCTGACAAAATCTGGGCTGTTGTCCACAAAATGCAGAGAGGCTGAAAAACAAAGCATGTTGATTGCTAGGAAAGACCTATTTTTGCTGTCAATCAGGGCTTTTTATTTCAAGCTGGACAAAAATTTGGACATAATTTTGTAAGCCTGTTGCAACAAGTCTGTGGCATTTCAGGAAATACAGAGATTGTGTATTCAGGGGAAAAAAGCTTCACCTCAAATTTTGTCCTTTTTCATCTTCTTTGTGCCAGTTTGAGCAAATTCAGTGATGTGTTTCTAGTTCCTGTGGAAATAGTATTTTCCTCCATGTTCTTGCTCTGCTGGAACATTTTCTAGTGACAAATCTACAGAAATGATTTTAAGAAATCAGGGTATCTTTGCATAAGCCATATTGTCACTCCGTCTCAGGAGAGAAAAAACCAGGGTGAAATGCTTCTGTTTTTCTATAAGGATGGGAATTTCTGAAACCTTGAAGTAAGAAACCTGAGATACCAGATTTGTCAAGCACTTTTCATGTAATAAGCTTTTTCTCAGAATTCTGAAGTGCTGAGGATGACTTGCTACTTCAATTAACAGCCTTTTTAAAGGGTGAAAAGACTTTTCCTGTTTCCTAACTCTGACTTGCATAGTTTGTGTCTTCCTCTTGTCCCCTTCCCTCCTCCATCAGATGAACTGTTCTGCTAAAAGGCCAATTTAGTCATCATAAACGGATTTTCATAGTCATGATGAGGTAAAGCAGAGTGTGAAGATGTAGGAGTTTGTATTTAACGGGGAACTGATTAAAGGAGGATTGATTGCTGAGCAGGTAGTTCAGACAGGCATGCATATGTAAAAAGAAAATACACATATGCATATGTATGGCCTTGTCAATGTGATACTAATTGATGGAGAGAGTATAGATGTTAAATAGACATCCACATGGAGGGCTCACTGGACTGTGGATTACCAGCAAATCCAGCTGCTCATCTCCAGTGCCATTATGCTGCCCCTCATTGTGTCCTGTTGTGATGTGACACTGCACTACCCTGCAGAAAACAACAGAATCTACCCTATTGCATGGGGAAGAGGGAAAATAAACTTCTGCTGTCTCTCAGCTTGGATGGCAAGTCTCTTATCAGCTCTTCTAGTGTTTGAAGTGGGTTGAGAGGGTAAGTGTCCATGGTTCCCTAGTTCCGCATGGCTGTGCTGATAATGCAAACTAATGTGTGGTCAAAGCTCCTAGCAAGTTATTTCTCTCTGCATTGGAGCACTGTACGGGGAGCTGGAGGTACATAGATAGATACACATGGGTTATAGGCAGAAGAAGAATTATCAGGTCAATCTAAATAAAGACAATATTCATACAAGTTGGTTCCTCTTGGCAGATTCTGGCAGTGGGGAAATTGCAGATAAATGTTCTTATTGCATTCACTGGCAGGTAAAATAGACCATGCCCAATTCTTAAATTTACAGCTGTACCCCTTGATTTTGTGTTCCTGCTCCTGTAATCTAAATGATTTGGCAAGGGCTGGTGTGGCTACTCGGGAGATTGAAGTCAAAGGAAGCGCAGAAGCAGGAAAGCCTCCACTCCTCGGTCCCACACCGTCAGCCAACAAGGGGGGAAGCAGGAGCTCTGCAGCTTAAGTGGTATAGATGTGTTTGGCTGCTAATCTTTCGTAGCTGATAAAGAGGAAAGCAAAGCTATGAGCAACTCTGAGAGAAGGTAGCGGGGATTTTTGCCCTTTGAAAGGGGAACAATAAATATGATAGTTTTGCTCGAGACAGCTGGCATGCGAACAGGACTCTTTTCTTGTCCTTCATTCAGTGCTATCCTGGAGACTAGAAATTCATTTTGAAATTATGTATAAAAGTTAACTCTCATGAGTACGTGTTGCTAGAAATGCTCTCTGAGTTACAGAAGCACAGTGGAGCTGAACATTCGATGCAGGACATTAAACCTCGAATGGGTAAGGAATCCTGTGGATGAGGCTGTGTTCTGTGCTCCTGCTGAAGGCTGCCTGTTAGGGAGCAGTCTGTGTGGGACATGAGGGAGATGGAAGCAAAGGTAACCTGGAGGGAAAATGAGTCATCACTTTATTCTTCACTTGTACTTGCAGAATGAAGTTGCAGAATGTGAAGTTAACTTTGCATGTGCTGCCAGCTGGGTGCAGCCTGGGCTATCTTTCGGTCATTGAGTTATCTCAGTAGAAGTTTCTGTTTCTCCAGGTACATGTTGATATTTGAGGATGTTGTGATAGTTACTATGTGAAGATGATACTGCAAGTTGTTTTTAGTGAGAGAACCTGGAGAAGGTCTTTGGACCTGAGCAGAGCGTGATTCTTCTGTGTCCTGTAATAACAGCTCTGGTTGGTTTGTTTTTACAGGATCTTACATCCAAGAGATTAGGCAAGAGGAGTGTGGGAGTTAATTTGTAGTTTGTTCTAATCTGTTTCAACTGTCTTTAATGTATTTTATTGTGATCCAGATAGTGTAAAGATTGACTTGGAAATGTCCCACTGGCTGATCTAGTTTTCTAGAGAGAACAGCACATGAAAATGTTTTGTAAAGCAGTATAACAGCCTCAGTGGCAAGGAACAACAGGCTTGGTTCTGCTCCAGCATCTGCCAAATGAAGTAACTGAAACTCCTGTTTATTACACGGCATAAAAGAAAAGGAATAATACTGTTAAGAGTGTTATCTTTGGAAAATGACTGCACCTCACTGAAGCATGACTATAATGATGGGGAATTATGCTGCTAAAGCACACCAGTTTTGTGGCACAGTCACTAAAACATATACTCTGTGGTGTTCTTCGTAAAGGCTTTATTGCAGATACTCTTGTATTAACATATTGTCATGAGGCCAAAATTGGCATTGCCTTTGTCTGGAGCATTCTGGAGGGAAACCACACTTTGTCCTGCCCTTTATCTAGGGCTTATAAATGAAAAAAACACTTAGTAGGATTTGTAGTCCTCAAACGATTGTGATACTGGATTTATCTTGTCCTATGGGTAAATGCTGCTTGTCCTCTCCATTTCTTTGCAGTGTGGTTCAGATGAAGCACTCTCAGGACACAGCAAATCCTAATGGTGGTAGGATTATATTTTGGAGGAAATGAGACAAGACTGTTTTATAACTACTTTGCTGCTTTTCATAATAACTAGCTGAGTACTGTGGGTATGAATGTGGCTGTTGGCCACTTCTGTATATTTTCTGACTCAATCTTACCAAGGACCAGCTATTCACTGTTGAAATTAAAGACCCTTTGATAGTCTTCCCTTCTGATAAGTGTCATTTTAATGGGAGCAATCTCTTGCTGCCTGTAGCTCCAGTCCACTTCTGAAGTGTCTTCTGTCTTCTTATCTCAAGTGCTGGATGCCAGGTGATACAGTAAAGATGTATCAACTTCCCACAAACTGAGAAGTCCATTCATATTTGCATATAATTATATTTTTTGGGGAACATTTTTAAGTTGTGCCTTCAATTTGACCGCTCACTGCATCAGCTTTGAGGAAAGGGCCTTGTTTGGCTGCTGGAAAGTAAATGATGGTGTGCGTAAGTAGCTGTGAATTGTCAGGGTGGTGCTTTCTGTGCTCCATGGCTTTAAACAGGCAAACAGGGGTGGGGGCAATGCAGCCTGGAGCCCTGGCAGTCATTCCACCTGCAGCTCAGCATCCTGCTGCAAAATGACAAGCATGCTCACTGCTCTTTCATGGAGACTAAATGTTTTGGCCATTTTATTCTGCTCATGAAAAACAAAGAGTGATTGCAAAAATATGGTTTCCCTATGCACACAAAGCAAGGGAGGGTTCTTCGTTTAGTACCTGCTTTGCTGTAGGAGAACTTGTCTGATTGCAGGGGCTGTTACATGGAGCAGCTTGCTGGAGAAAGTTTTTGGGATGATAATGTAAAAGCTAAAGTGGTATGATGCTAATTGGGAATGACTTACTTGTTGGAAGATTTCATGCTTCCACAGCTGCTCTGACATTTTCACAAATTTCCCCTGTACCAGCACAGGCCAAGGAAAGCAATGCCTGATGCTCCCATCTGCAAGTGCTGGACCTTCAAGGGTAGGAGTTGCAAGGTCATCTTGGAAAAGGAGCGATCTGTCTCCTTAATTTTTCTAAAGGAAATGTAACCTTCTCTCCATTCTCCTACACTGTTTATTTTCTGTGATTAAAAATGAACCCCTTTCCCTGCATCAGTATGTTCTGCCACCTTCAGCGCTTGGGAGACAAAATGTAAGTTTTGTTCCTTCAGAATTGTCATATAGTCATGATAAATACAACTTCTTTTAACAGTAGCGAGACCAGGAATGGAGAACTATGTTATATATATATATAAAAAGGCAGTTCACTCACCCCTACCTGAGAAGTAATAGGCAAGTTCCTTGGGAACGCTTCCTTTCCCTCCTGCTCTGTAGTCTTCAGGCAGCCAATACAAGACATTGGTGATAGTTATGAATAGGTTTTGCTGTATCTTCTCATCTCCTTTTATTCCTCCTTACCCACTTGGCTTGCACATGCTGATCTCTGTTAGTGTCTTAACACTCTTCCCCTTTGCACTGATCTGTTTCTTACTCCATTTCCCTTTCACCTTTTCCTCCAGGCCTCCTTCCAGTCTCGATTTCTGCCTCTTTCTCCTTAAATGTGAAGGCACACCAGGGCAAACTGCAGGCATAGAGGAGCTTCAGGGAATTTAGGGAATTCAGACTGACACCTTCCTCACAGAAATATTAGTAGTGCCAGTTCTCTGATTTTTCCATCTTCTTTTTCCATGCTGGGCATGAGCTATAGCCAATGGAAGACACATTAAGAAATGATTTTCTGGCTTTGAGTCACTTCATCCATTCCCACATCTTCAAAGAATTTTGTCTCTCACCTTTTTGCAAAGGGCTGCACTAACTCAGAAACTCCTGGTGAACTATGAAGCCTTCTGCCATTTTTTTTTGGCCACCTACAGCGCCTTGAAGCATCCTAAGGTTCCTCTAGAAGAGTATTTTCACTTGGATGATTTTTAGCCCTAGGGATGAACAGTAGCATGAATGACAGAAAATTACTTGTTTTCAGTGCCAGCAGTGCAGTTCTCCCCATCTCTTTCCCACAATCACGGCACACAGTCCAGGAAAGTCTACTGACTTTTGGCATGTTCTGCATCCCTGTGGGCTCACAGAGAGAAGGGGGTGTGTTGTGCTGGCAGGAGCAACTCTTCAGGTAAACCTCTGTAAGAGCAAGGCATTACTAATTGCAGCGTGTTACAAATGTCTCTGTGCATCTAATGACTATTTTATATATTCTCACCTTTATTTCATGGCCTTTATCACTATGATATCTTAGTGCTGAAAGAAGATTTTGGCTTTGTAAGCTTTAGATATTGATTTTTCCTTTAACTGCCTCCTCTGATTCAAGGAAAAAGAGAAATATATAATTTTAACTAGTACAACTCATATCACAGCCAGATTCAATATTAATGTAGTAGATAGGCATACATCAAATATTGCCTTTTAATACCCTTATCAGTGCTTTTAATGCACTTCTTTGTTCTGCAAGCTCAATATGTGGGGATTTTTTAAAAACAGGATGTTAAATGGCATTTCATGTTGATTCCTAGCACTTTAGTAGGTGTCTGCTATCAATAGCAATGTCCTGGAGGCACCCATTGAGACCACACTGCCTACACCACTTCTTTAACTGGAATCGTGCTCGTGCTTCTAATGTGGACATGATATTAAGTCAAGTCCTTGCATGTCATATATTTACAGTCCAGGTCTCTGTAAATGGAAATGCCAGTGCTGCTGGCAGTGAGCTGGGCGTGAGGTCTTTTCTTTGCTGTCCACGTTACAATGTGCTGTGTCCTTGGGTGGAGACAGTGAAAGTCTTTGTTTCAGTCTGTTCCCCCCAAAAATAAGCTGGGTGCTATCCAAGATTTGACATATTTAAAAAGTATTAATCAGCCTTCCTAATAGCTGCTATTCAGCTAATCACACTCAAAATGGCAAATGGTTGTAAAGATGTCAAAGAGATATGCAGAACACCCACTGTTTGAGCTCTTCCCATTCTCATTAAAATAAGCTCTTATGGCCCAGCTAGTGTAATCATGTGATAAAATACTCAAATTAAGAGCATTTAATAAAAAAACATGGTGGGGAGCTTTGTTAAAGATCTCTTTAGTGTATTTTTGCATTCATGTTGAGGACATTAGAAATAATTTAATCATTGCCTGATTATACGAATGTGAGAAATAATGGGATCATTGCCTTATCACACGTGGGCTAATTCAAAGGCTCATTATTTATTTGTCAAGCATTAAGCATCAAATCAATTTGGCTTGATACTTGAAAGCAGGAAATTTAAGATGAAATTTGAAAGGAAGATTAAGAAGTAAGATTAAACCTAACAAGAGCAGAACCATTTCGCCTGCTAGAGTAGAGCCACACCTGCAAAAAGATCACAGAATAGATGGATAAAGTCAGTCTTAATCTGATGGTACTGTATTGTAGAATGAATGGCTTATGGTTTTAGATAGAGTGCTGTTTTCAGTGTCTCCACATCTTCAGTTTTCCTGTGATCTACACCTAAAGTTACTTTGAGGTTTCCAAACAAAACTTTTTTGCACTTACTCTTCTTTTAATGAAAATATTTTCCTCTTTATATTGGTCTATAAGCTGAATACTATCATACACAATCACTAGAATAAAGTTCATTTTTTAGTACTTTTGGAGTTTTTTTATGGTAAAATGGTTAGGGCTGAGATTCAAAAGCCCAGAGTTCAGTGAGTTGCTCTCTTTTTTCTGTAGCAGTGTGGGTATATGTGTCTATGTGGTGCTTTATTTTCAGTAGAGAAGTACTTTCTTTTATGTGTAAAAGCAGAACCTTCCAGAAACTGGATACCAAGCCCATCTGAAGGGGAGAATAGTACAAAAGAGGAATCCTTTAATGGTGGCTTGGATGGAATTGTATCATTTTCCCCCTAAAGAGGAAAGAGTTTCACTTGGGTCAGGAAGATTTTCACAATGTTAGAGAAGAATGGAGGTATCAGTGTTAATTATGGAGGAGTGATCCTCTGCTGGTATTTCCTGGTGGATTTTTTGCTGTCTGTGTTTTAGGTCTTGATTGTGACAGAAGATGGTTTTTTTAAAAAAAAAAAAGGCTTGAGGAAGAGGGAGATCTGGAGTTTTGCAAACCCAGTTCCTTTTCCTCTGAATTCTCTAGAAGCTCTCTGGTTTGTCTGTTCACAGATTGGACAACTTAAACCTACCTGGTGGTCAGTTTACAGCTGTCTAAGAGGCAGAGAGGTCTGTGCTTCACTTCTCGAGGTTCTCCACTTTTCAGCAGCTCTGCAGAACTCGGGGTGTCCCTTCCTGTCCAGCACTGCAGGCAGGCTCTGTCCGCAGTGTGTGCCCAGCTGGGCCGAGCCCAGGAACGACCTTTCCAGAGGCACCCGAGAGCGTCGGCCGTACGGGGGAGCCAGGCCGG
>VWPU01000217.1:0-30427 GCA_013398955.1 Callaeas wilsoni | reverse complement strand
GTGCGGGGGGTGCTGGGGGTGCTCGGGGTGCTGGAGCTGGGCTGTGACAGCCCGAGAGGCACCTCAGCAGCGAATTCCCTGGAAAATAACCCCTGCTCAGCTCAGGTCCGTGGCCCTGCAGCCCACAGGTGTGCCCAGCCCTGAGGGATGGCTCGCTCCTGGCTGTCAGCTCTGCCCCAGCCCTTCGGTCCCCAGGGTAAGGATCACCGGCTGGGAGAGCTGGGAGTGTTCTCCTGGAGAGGAGAAGGCTCCAGGGACACCTCAGAGCCCCTTGCAGGGCCTGAAGGGGCTCCAGGAGAGCTGGAGAGGGACTGGGGACAAGGGATGGAGGGACAGGACACAGGGAATGGCTTCCCACTGCCAGAGGGCAGGGATGGATGGGAGATTGGGAATCAGGAATTTTGGAGAGATGGGATATGTTTCGGAGCACACGCAGCCTGGCCATTCTCTCCGATCCTTCTGTCAGGAATTACCTGCCTCATGCAGACAAAAAGTGCATGAATGCAAATGCTGAAATTCCCCACGCTGTGACCCCATTGCGTCGTGAGCTCGGTAGGTTTGAATCTCCGCATCCAACTAAATCCTAACCCATTTCCAGGATTAAAGAGGAAAATAAAAATAACTTGGTACCTTCCAGCTAAGAGAAAAAATATATTATTCCCTTCAGTAATCAAAATGTAGGTCACTCACTAAGTACACATATCATTAATGAAGACAAATTAAAATTTTCTCTTAATGAAAGCCCCTATTTCAGAAACTTGGCTTTATTCTGAAAAGCTGAGCTGCAAAAATTCCAGTGCCACCAGTCAGCTCCGACACATTGCTGAGAATTCAGGCTCTTTTTGTCCTTTAGACATGGATGTAGTGACAGGAAAAGCCTTTTCCATGGAGGTGCCCAGGATGGTGATGTCCTCCTGGAGATGGAACAGAGGGAAAGCCCCACAGACTGACCAGGAATGGAACGGGGCTGTGGGGAGGAGTTGGGGAGAAGCTGGTGAGCCCCCCTTCAGAGAATCATGGAATCATGGAATGGTTTGGGTGAGAAGGACCTTAAATCCCACCCAGTGCCACCCCTGCCATGGCAGGGACACCTCCCACTGTCCCAGGCTGCTCCCAGCACCAGTGTCCAACCTGGCCCTGGGCACTGCCAGGGATCCAGGGGCAGCCACAGCTGCTCTGGGCACCCTGTGCCAGGGCCTGCCACCCTCCCAGCCAGGAATTACTGGTGGGAGCACTGGGACAGCTCCTCCTGGCACACCCACCTGACCCCACACACCCCACTGAGCCCAGGGGAGATGTGGGATGGGGGAAGGTTTGGGGTGGGGGACACACACAGGAATGGCCCTGCCTTCCCTTGCCACCCCCTCCAGGGGCTGTGGCACCCTTGGAGGCGCTGATGGCGCTGCCAGCCCCACCTGGGCCCGCCACCCTCAGTGCCAGGCCCTGCCCATCAGCTGAGCTCCGCTGAAGCTTCACCCGAAATCCCAGCTTGGCCATGTCTCCAGGCCGGACCTAAGCCAGGTTTCCTGCTGTCTTGTCTTCTGCTGTCCTGAGTTCTGGACCTGGCTGTTGTCCCACCTTGGCAGAGAATGCCCAGGCCCTTGGGAATGTGTCCTGCTGTCCCCAGCCCGCCCAAACCCTTGGGAATGTGTCCTGCTTGTGCCCAGCC
This sequence comes from Callaeas wilsoni, assembly GCA_013398955.1. NCBI lineage: Eukaryota > Metazoa > Chordata > Aves > Passeriformes > Callaeidae > Callaeas > Callaeas wilsoni. Next base: position 28,758 of record VWPU01000217.1, on the reverse strand, counting down.
CGCCCAAACCCTTGGGAATGTGTCCTGCTGTCCCCAGGCTGCCCCGGCCCTCGGGAATGTGTCCTGCTGTCCCCAGGCTGCCCCGGCCCTCGGGAATGTGTCCTGCTGTCCCCAGGCTGCCCCGGCCCTCGGGAATGTGTCCTGCTGTCCCCAGGCTGCCCCGGCCCTCGGGAATGTGTCCTGCTGTCCCCAGGCTGCCCCGGCCCTCGGGAATGTGTCCTGCTGTCCCCAGGCTGCCCCGGCCCTCGGGAATGTGTCCTGCTGTCCCCAGGCTGCCCCGGCCCTCGGGAATGTGTCCTGCTGTCCCCAGGCTGCCCCGGCCCTCGGGAATGTGTCCTGCTGTCCCCAGGCTGCCCCGGCCCTCGGGAATGTGTCCTGCTGTCCCCAGGCTGCCCCGGCCCTCGGGAATGTGTCCTGCTGTCCCCAGGCTGCCCCGGCCCTCGGGAATGTGTCCTGCTGTCCCCAGGCTGCCCCGGCCCTCGGGAATGTGTCCTGCTGTCCCCAGGCTGCCCCGGCCCTCGGGAATGTGTCCTGCTGTCCCCAGGCTGCCCCGGCCCTCGGGAATGTGTCCTGCTGTCCCCAGGCTGCCCCGGCCCTCGGGAATGTGTCCTGCTGTCCCCAAGCTGCCCAAACCATGGGGAATGGGTCCTGCTGTTCCCAGCCCGCCCAGGCTGGGATGCTCTGGATGTCCCAGGTTGGTGAGCTGCACGTGAGAGCTGCTGGCCCAGGAGGGTGAGGGATCCCTTGGGAGGAGCAGCACTGAAAGCAGATTTTGCCGTCTGGAGCAGCATCAGGAGCTGGTTCATCCAAGCTTTGCCTTGACTCTGGGCCCTGGGGGGGGAAAAACACCGGAAAAACATCGGAAAAACACAGGAAAATGACACGAACACAAATAGCAAGGAACCCTGAGAATTGCAAGGTGGCTTCTGTAAACTTTCAGGATTTAGAAAATCTCTGAAAAATCAGAAATCCTGTGAGCATGGGGGTGAAGAGTCCCTCTCTCCTGAGCACATGGAATTGCTGGAGTTTTAACTGGGAATTTCCCCGTGCAGTTCCCTCGGCACAGTGCTCGTGGCCTCTCCTTGGAGCTGGTGCTCACCGGTGAATGAAGGAGGGTGGCCAAGGGGGTTCTTCCACTGAAAAATCTGAATGTGACCCTGGGTTAAAAATCTCTCTCAATTTTCAGGGTCCCTGAGGGGACAAATGCTTCTTCCCAGGAAAGGGGATGAGCAAACAGGCGCTGGAGAGCACTGCAATCCCAAAAGGTGAAATTTTGGCAGGACGCCACCTGGTTCTCAGGGAAATGAACTCATTTTGGGGACTACAGAGAGAGCTCGTGCACAACTGGTAATAATTAATTGCACTATATTAATTTGCTTGTAAGTTTCAGCATTTCTCTACCCCTCATAATCTGGCAGTATCTGGCTGGAAGACAAAGTACTTTTAGAACCGGAGGTGGCACAGACCTGTTCACCTTAGCCCAGCATTTCGCTGAGATTTTGGAGCTTTGTGGCCCTGTGCATTCAGGGCAGGGGCAAAACCAGGTGGTCCTGATCCAGGATATTTTAACTATTTGGGACTGGGTTGGCGTTCCAAAGGTGGTCAAGCAAAGCAGAGACACATTTTCGAAGCCGTTTTTTAACGTTTTATTCTCAGCGTAAGCAGGGCTTGGAAGGCAGCGAGGACCCCCCATGCCGGAGGAGCCACAGGCTCAGCAGCAGATTCCATCCCTGAGCAATGGTCCATCCCTTTCCCTCATATTCCCTGGGCTCTGACACATTCCTGAGGAAAAGGCTCTGGGTTTTCACTGAAAATAGGGTGAGGTGAGGTGCAGTTTAGAGGGGCAGTGGCACCTCCTGGAGTTGTACCTGAGCTGGCCCCAGGGAGCATCGCTGGGGTGTGTGAGGCCATAAATCTGTGGCTTTCCCCATAAATCTGTGCCTTTTCCCCATAAATCTGTGGGGTTTTCCCCACGCCCAGACCCCCAAGCTCCCAGCTGCTCTTTGGATGTTTCAGGTGCATTAATTTCTCAGCTGCTCTGAGTTTCACCTCAAGTCCTTTTCCCTCAGAGGAAGGGGGAGCAGGCCTGGGAGGAAGGGAAATGTTTCCAGTCAGTGGCACGGAGAATTCCCTGCTCCTTCCAAGGCAGTGCCATCTCCACACAGAGTCACTGCAGTCTGTAACCTATTGGAGCTCAGATATTTGCTTTCTTCTCTTCTTTTAATTAAATAGCTAAGCTGAGGGGATTACATGACTGGAAAAAAAACCCCAAACCATTGAGCTCGAGTATTAAGTCGTATTATTGAAGAAATCAAACACCACTTGAAGCTCTGGAGTGTAGAAGGGGAAAGGGCAGTGGTGTGTGTAAAATATTTGCATGTCTTTGAAAAGAAGGAATTCTTTCTATGGAAGAAATTCTTGGCTCTGAGGGTGGTGAGGCCCTGGCAGAGCTTGCCCAGAGAAGCTGTGGCTGCCCCATCCCTGGAAATAAATAAAACTTTCAGTCTAAAATTCTGTATTCCCTTTCTCTGTAGAGGGCGTGATGTCCTGGAGAGGCTGCCCTGGAGCAGAGGCTGGGCAGAGTGAAAGGATAAAGGGCAGGGATTTATGGAAAGGCCTTCCCAGGGCACACCTTGGGCAGTGCAGGAGTCTCGCACAGACTGCACCCAGGATGGACACAGCCACACGTTTTTGGGACAGATAGAAGTTCTGTCCATTTGCATATCAGAGGTTAATTGTCCAATTCCAGCTTCAGGCAGTGCAGTCCCATTCTCTCAGTTTGCTCCCCCCAACTCACTTTTGTTCCCATTTCTCGGGGCCTGACACAGTGAGGTGGCCTTGATTCCCAGGCCTGGAGAGGAATTGCTGTGTCTGACCCAAATGGGAAAAGCAGCTGCTCACACTCTGTGTGGAGCTCAGAGTTACACACTAAAGAACTGCAGGATTGCAGATATATAGAAATATAAAAGCTGAAATCCTGAGGCATCAGGAGGACATTTCGGGAAGGAATTTTCCTGCCTTTTGAAGATGGAAACGGCTTCCCTGAGGAGGGCTGGCAGCCTGACCCCCGTGCTGGGGTTGAATTCCACTCCTCCTTCCCAAAGCTGAAGCAAAGTGCCGCTGCCAAATCCAGAGGCTGCATTTCCCCTAAAAGCTGTGCCGTTACTCTCAAATCCCATGCAGCTGCTCTTTGCCTTCCTCCTGGAGCAGGATGGTTGCAGGACGTGACCGTGAGCGATCACCCCTGAAACGAAAGGCCCGTTCCGGGTGTGCTCCACGAGGAGCGAGGAGCCAGTGCCGCTTTGGGGAGGAGTTGGGGTCTCATTGCCCTGCGGACAGAGGCCGGCAAACGGGAAGAAAAGGAGGAAAAATAAATGGGGTTGGGAAAAGAAACCTCAAGGGGATTGTGCTGACAGTGAGGCAGACCTTGCCTGGGGCGGGGTGGGGGATTTCTGGAGCGTCTCCCCTCAATCTGAACAACACCCAGCCGATGTCACGCCAGGGTTTGAGGTTTCCGGCTGGAACAGGACAAACAGCCCCAGTGCTGGAACAAACCCTCTCCAGCCACCTTCGTGCTGGTGTTTCTCCCTCTTATATCTCTAATAACCAGGAGAGCTGTGACAGAGCACTGCAGCCTTGGCTTTTTCCCTCTCCCAATTAAATTAGGGGTTTTGACATCTCGTCTCTCTGCAGAGGTTTCTGGTCCCACAGTCTCTTCGCTTCCCACGTGTCACTGCAGCACAGCTCAGGCACTGCTTTTCATTGATCAAGTTTTCCATTTGACATTAAATTTAACTTATTTTTACAAGAGGAGGTGATGCCTGAGGGCGACACCTCAGCTCCTGATTCCTCACTGAGAGGAGAAAGCACCCAATGTTTTCTTTCAGTGGGTTGGGATGATGGATAATCTGATTTATCCCAATTTGTCCTCACTGAGCCACCCCCTCCTGCTCTTGGAAACACCTCCTAACTCCCGTTTGATTTTGGCTGGAGGCTGGGGAGCTGCCCCAGCTGCTGGCACGAGAGATTTGGCACAAGCAACAGAAACCTTGAGTTTGAATGTTTGAGAAGGATCAGATGCACCTCCGTCATCAGGGAAGATATCACAAAGGTGAATAATTGAAATAAAAACTGAGAGGAAGGAGCTGCTGCACCACCAGGAAAGCTTTGGGTAGAATTATCCATGGAAAAGTGTTATTTCCTGCCTGAAAGTGGAAATCTGCATCAGTGGTCAGGGCTGGCTGCTGCAGAGAGATTTGGGGCACCAGGCTGCTTAATTAACCCTGTTCTAATAATTACTGAACACGGATTTTTTAATTCTATAATGTTCCCTTGAAGACAGCAATCATTTAGAACTTTTTCCTGCATTATGTATGTCGGCCTTTCCACTCATTAAGCCCAAGATCACAGGACATCATTTAAATTTTAATCCAGAAATGATTCCCTCTCCCTGCTCAAGCCTCTGCTCATGTCCACTCTGCAGGCATGAAATTCAATTCCCTCTCCCTGGCAGCTGGGAAATGAGGGCTGGCCAGAGCCAGAGGAAGCATTTTCCTTAAATTTATTGTAGCACTAAGTCAATCTCCATCCGAAAGGACTCGGATCAGAGCTGGTGTGGGCTGCCTTCAGCTGAGGTATCAATAAATTCCAGGCCAGTAAATGGGGTGTTTTGGAGAAGCCTGACTTTCCCAGAGCTCTCCCTTCCTGATTTCCAGCTCCATCCTTGTGTAGGTTCAGATTTTCCTTCTAGGCCTGAATGAATCTCGAGAGTTCAGTGGAGACTGCTCGGTTCTGCTGCTCCTGCTCTGGTTTGCACCAGGAGCTTGGACTGGGAGAGGAGCTGCAGGTGTGAGAGAGGGAGAGGATCCCAGCCGATCTGGAATTGCTGGGAATGCTGGCTGCTCTTTGGATGGGATGTTGGGAAGGAATTCCTGGCTGGGAAGGTGGCAGGCCCTGGCACAGGGTGCCCAGAGCAGCTGGGGCTGCCCCTGGATCCCTGGCAGTGCCCAAGGCCCGGTTGGACACTGGGGCTGGGAGCAGCCTGGGACAGTGGGAGGTGTCCCTGCCATGGCAGGGGTGGAATGGGAGGATATTTAAGGTCCTCCCAACCCAAAGCATTCCATGATTCTGATTCCCAGGGTGGAATTACCCACATCACTTCTCCACGGTTTCACAGAGCTGTGCTGCAGGTGCTGAACTCCCAAACCCTTAATTTCAGGCTAGGTGCTGAGGCCGAGGAGGGGAAGGGGTGGCAGAGGGTCAGGATTTGAAGCAGGATCCCTTTTGTTCTAATATTCGGGTTTTAATGAAACCCTGGGTGTGGCACAGGGCAAGGAGAGAGCAACCACGGGATGTGCACGCAGGGAATGGGATAAGTGCCTTCAGTTCTGACACCCCTGGATGAATGAAACAGGTCAGAGAATGATGTAAATTGTGGAGAATAAGCAGCCCTGTGCGTGCACTCAGCCTGTGCTACAAAGGCTGCGGCACCAAGGGGCTCTTCCGGACTTTATTCTAACTCAAGGGCTTTGTTCCAACAGTGTGAGCGAGAGAAAAGCTCCTGAAGCCATTCCTGTTATTCGGATGGATCTGGAGAGGGATCCCACCAGGGCTGCAGGCTGGGGGATGTGCTGTGTGTCCGTAACCACCCACTGCCCTGCAGGGTTCCCCTTGTGCTTTTGGGACACATTTTAATAGACATTTTTTACCAAAGATTAGTCCTTTGTCCTCAGGAATCAAGAAAACGCTTAAAAATGGTGCCTGAAGAAAGAGCTGAAGGAAGCAGTGGCACAAGGCAGAGGGGTTTGTCACTCCAGGTGGGCCTGGATAAACCTGGGCCACCAGGTGCTCAGTCTCTGATTTATCACCACACCCTGACCAGGTGGATTGGGGTTGGGGTGCTGGCTCCACGTGGGCACTTAGAGGATGACAGGATAATTGGGGCTGGAAGGGACCTTAAATCCCATCTCATCCCACCCCTGCCATGGCAGGGACACCTCCCACTGTCCCAGGCTGCTCCCAGCCCCAGTGTCCAACCTTGGGCACTGCCAGGGATCCAGGGGCAGCCACAGCTGCTCTGGGAATTCCAGCCCAGCCCCTCCCCACCCTCCCAGCCAGGAATGCCTTCCCAATATCCCATCCATCCCTGCCCTCCATGAGCTTCAGGCGCTCCCCGTTGTCCTTCATTCCACACATACTTGGGACTGGCTTGGAGAGGGAATTTCTCAAGTCTTGCTCATGAATCCGCTTAGCTTTTTCTTTTTAATTTTCACTCGGACTTCTTCCATTTTCTTTGCAAATTGCAAATTATGGAGACTCGTGTCTCATCATGGCCGGCAGAGATCATAGACGGCTGGAATGTCCTCAGCTGGAAGGGATCCCAAGGATCCCCCCAGCTCCCGGCCCTGCCCAGACACCCCAACAATCCCGCCCTGCGCGCCCCGGGAGCGCTGTCCGAACGCTCCTGGAGCTCTGGGCGTGCTTCCTTCCCTCGTCTCCCCTCCCTGGGTGCTCCCCAGCACTTCCCTGCCTGCTCCATCCAGGACAAGCCCCTTGCCCGTGCTCTGCAGGTTTCCATGTGCTCTGAGAGGCACCTGCTGCTGCCTGCGGTGGGAATTGCTCCCGGAATTCTGGAGGCCGTGCTGGCTGCCCGGCATGTCCAACATTGTGCCCCGATCATCCGCACAGAGCAGGCAAATTAAAAATGTAAAAGTGACCTGCACACGTGACTGGGACAAAAAGCCAAGCAGGAATGCATGAAATGGGTGTTATTTGATTTTAATTCAGGGCCCTGAAACTCTGTTCTGAATAGCAAAGGGAATGAATCATTCCTGATGGATTCATCACAGCCATTTATGTTCTAAATACTCGCTTTTGCCACACAACTGCCTCAGGTTGTGTGAGGAATGTAAAGGTTATAAATACCAGGGTTTTTTAAAAGCAATTGGTTTTGTTATTTCAAATAGAGCCTTAACTGTACTTAATAATTTTTGTGCAGCTACCTGGGAAATTGTGAATTCAGTGACTGATTCTAGAGGCAGCTCGGAGTTGATAATAAAAGCTGATTATGTGTCGGTGCAGCAGCAGGGGATGGTGCTGGAAGGGGGGTTCTGGAGTGCTGCAGAGCAGGGGGCAGGGCTGGGGCTGTGTTGCTGAACAAACACGACAAGAGCGGATCTGGCGGCTGCATCCCTGATTCCTGCCTGTCCTCGCCAATCAATGATTTTCTTGACTGAGCCGGGCAAATTTATGTCCCTTATTTTGCCTGTTTTCGGAGCAATAAAGCTCCAGACGATGATTTATGTGCACAACTCCAAGGTGTCCCAAGCACCCACCTCCCTCCCCTCCCTCTGCCTCCTCCCCGGGATGTGGGTGCTTGGAGTCAAACAGCTCCTGGAAAAGTGCTTCCTAAATCAGGGAATCCTGGAATGGTTTGGGTTAAATGGCCCTTAAATCCCACCCATTCCCACCCCTGCCATGGCAGGGACACCTCCCGCTGTCCCAGGCTGCTCCAAGCCCCAGTGTCCAGCCTGGCCTTGGGCACTGCCAGGGATCCAGGGGCAGCCACAGCTGCTCTGGGAATTCCATCGCAGCCAGGAATTCCTTCCCAATATCCCATTAAAGAGCAAGAAACAGCTCACCTGCAGGGGCTGGGAGGAAGGCAAGACCCAGGCAGATGTTGAGCCGAACATTTGGGCTTTGGAGTGGGTGGTGTAAGAAGGGAACAGAAACCAAAGGGGCGGGTGAGTTAATAGGATAGAAAATCCAATTAACAGATACTCTTTCATGAAGTAACTTCTCTCTGGTTTTGAAAATGCAAGAGATTAAATAGGTCTGTGAGAAAACTGTTTCAAGTCCATTTCAGGTAGAATTATGGAGAGGGTTGGGAAGGGTGAGGCAGGTGGGGCTCCAGGTTTAGATCAGTTATTCAGAAAACTTCAGTAAAACTGACCAAACTTGAAGAAAAGCTCTGATCACTGAAATTTGTGTGGTTTCCTCCCACCAGCCCCTGCAACCTGGCCTTAAACAGCATTTCTCTTGGGTTTGGTTGTGCTGCAGTGGGGCAGCAGCTGGATGCCAAAAGAATGGATGTTGTCACATGAACACAAACCGTGGTGAGAGACTTGGGGCTGACAAAGCTCTTCACTTTTAAATCCACAGCCAAGTGGGCTCTCTCCGACTGCCCCGGCTTTGCCAGGTGGTATTTTGCCATTTATTACTGCCTTTTTAAAATCTATGTTCTGCAATTCAGATGTGTCTATAATGGGGATGATATACAGTTGTACTCTGGACTGAGTGCGAGCCATCTGTCAAAAACAAAAGCTAAATTCTCTGTAATAAAAGCCACCAAAAGATTGATATTTCACATTAAAGGCAGAGCTGAAAAAAAGCAATTTTGTTTATGGGCAAACCTGTGTCTGGCACATTTTTCATGTCATATAAAGATGGAAATCTCACCTTATGGCTGTAGATTGCTGCTATATTTCAGCCTTTACAATTGGGGACAGCTCTGCATGTGCTGCTACCTTAAGAGAGATAATCCCCCACATGTTGTTGGTAGCAATGAGTCCATTTAAACACATTCCTGCTGCTTCCCAAAGGTGCAGCATTTCCCACTGGCTGCCCTCAGTCGAGCTGGTGGAGCACATTCTTCAGAAAATTTGATTTGTGTGTGAAACTTGTTTGTTCCTTTCAGAGCTGTTCCGGGTCTCTCAGAGCAGCTGTGGCTGCCCCTGGATCCCTGGAATGTTCCAGGCCAGGTTGGACACTGGGGCTTGGAGCAGCCTGGGACAGTGGGAGGTGTCCCTGCCATGGCAGGGGTGGAATGAGATGGGATTTAATTCCTTCCAACCCAAACCATTCCAGGATTCTGTGATCTGTTGTGTCTGACCTGCAGCACTGGTGCTGTACCTGGGGCTCTGGGGCTTCCTTTGAGGCTTGGGGCAGTGAACAGGACAGGGCAGGCTCAGGGTGGGCACCAGCAGGAATTTCCCCATGGAAAGGGTGCTCAGGCCTTGGCAGGGGCTGCCCAGGGAGGTTTGGAGTGCCCATCCCTGGAGGTGCCCAAGGAATTCCTGGAGGTGGCACTCAGAGCTCTGGGCTGGGGACAAGGTGGGGTCAGGCACAGCTTGGCCTCGATGGGCTGGGAGAGCTTTTCCAGCCTCAGGGATCCCGGGATTCTGTGAACACCTCAGCTTTCCGCTCTCTCTCCGTTCCCAGAGCATTCTCTCCCCTGCACGGCTGCTCCTCTGACCGTGCCCTCGTTCCAGGACATCTGCCAGGAAGCTGCTCCCACTTGGGTGGCTGCTGCTGGCCGGGACCCTGCTGTTCCCAGCCCCATCTCCAGACCCGCTGGACACACGTGAGCAGGAGGAGCTGCTCTCCTGGGCCATCTTTACACCAAGCAGCCACTTCAAAACCCCCACGCGACACAGAGGTTTGGTTTAACAGAAGCTGTTTTGTACCAGGGTCAGGCTTCCTGCACCCTCTGCCTGCTCTGGGGCTGCTCATCCCGCCTGAAGTGCTGTGGAGATGTGGGGCAGCGCCAGGTGAGGCCTCCAGCAGCATCACCAGGTGGATCCCGCTCCTCTGGGGACCCTGCTGCCCCTGGGAGCACCCCGGGCTCGTGGAAGCATCGCTGGCCCAGTTCGGGCTGTCAGTCTCTTAGAGAAGCAAAAGAAAATGCAAATTGCTTGGCTGTGCCTCTCCAGGCTTTTGCTCCCTCAGCAACACACACGGATTTGATTTGGCTGCCTTGATCACAGAGGGAATTCCCACGGGAGACTCGAACCTGCCAGAGCAGTCCGGGGACTGCGACGTGCAAAGTAAATATTCACAGTGTTAAACTGGCAAGGAAAAGCTTGGTTTGCAGGGAGGGTGCTCTGGAAATTCCGATTTTGGGAACTCTCTCGGCGTGGGGAGGGCAGGGGAAGGCTGCAGGCTGCTCCTGTGCCTCCCATTTCAATCCCAGTCCTCTCCAGCTGCAGCTGCGTGTTCCGAGCATCCCGCGCTGCCCAGCTGCTGCTGGACCCGGCACAACTTGGTGTGGGCACACCAAGTCCCCTGTGCCAGGGAAACCAAGATTTCTGCTCCCTGGAGGCGTAAAACATCACCACGAGCAGCAGAGTCGGGGCATGGGCGGTCAGCTTCTCTGCCTTCCCCGTTTCCCTCTCCGAGCCCAGGGAAATCCGAGCTCCCAGGCACAGCCAGGGCTGCTCCCACAGCACTTTCTGCTGCAGGCCAGTGCCCGGCTCATGGTGCTCCCAGCTCCAGCGCTGGCACTTACCTGCACCTAAAGTTGTGCTTCCTTTCCCTCCAGGTGCCTCTCCCTCCCTGAAGTTATCAGTCCGAGGTCATGGAATCCTGGAATGGTTTGGGGTGAAGGAACCTGGAATCCCACCCAGTGCCACCCCTGCCATGGCAGGGACACCTCCCACTGTCCCAGGCTGCTCCCAGCCCCAGTGTCCATCCTGGCCTTGGGATCCAGGGGCAGCCGCAGCTGCTCTGGGCACCCTGTTAAATTAATTAATCCTGGGTTGGGTTCTTTTGTGAGGTTTGTTTGCTTGTTTTGTTGTTGTTGTTGTTGTTGTTGCTGGGTACAGGAGGGAAATGTTGAATCGAAGGTTCTACTCAAGCCATTTTTCCAGCTACATTTCATCATCTGTTTCTAAATGTTGGGTCATTGTGCTCCTGGCTTATTGTTGTTATTTACAGGAGAACATAAAGGAGGAGTGATACAACCTGACGAAGTTTTTTAATGAAATGAATGTCTGACAAATTCCTGGAGCTCTCAGGAAGGCTGGAGGAAGCAGTGCCGTGAGAATTAGAGCTTCCCGAGTAACTGCAGGGTTTTTAGAAGTGATTTTGTAAATGATGTGAGGAGGAGAGCTGGGGCTAGAGCTGGGGATGTGGCTGTGCAGCTGAGCTGAGCAGAACGAGACCCAGTCCATGGGGAAGGAGAGGTTCTGTTGGTAATTTTGTAGGGGCAGGCAAAGGATGTGATGTGCAGCTGAGCCAGGTGTGCCCAGGAGGCCAAAGGCACCCGGGCTGGGTCAGGAATAGGTGACAGCAGGAGCAGGGCAGGGATTGTCCCCCTGTGCTGGGAACTGGGGAGGCCACGCCTCAGCCCTCTGTCCAGCTCTGGGCTCCTCATGAAGGGGACACGGAGGGGCTGGAGGTGTCCAGGGGAGGGAACGGAGCTGGGAAGGGGCTGGAGAATTCCTGAGGGAGCTGGGAAAGGGGCTCAGCCTGGAGAAAAGGAGGCTCCGGGGGGACCTTGTGGCTCTGCACAAGTCCCTGACAGGAGGGGGCAGCCGGGGGGGTCGGGCTCTGCTCCCAGGGAACAGGGACAGGAGGAGAGGGAACGGCCTCAGGCTGGGCCAGGGCAGGCTCAGGGTGGACACCAGCAGGAATTTCCCCATGGAAAGGGTGCTCAGGCCTTGGCAGGGGCTGCCCAGGGAGGTTTGGAGTGCCCATCCCTGGAGGTGCCCAAGGAATTCCTGGAGGTGGCACTCAGAGCTCTGGGCTGGGGACAGGGTGGGGTCAGGCACAGCTTGGCCTCCATGGGCTGGGAGGGCTTTTCCAGCCTCAGGGATCCCGGGATTCTGTGGACACAGTGAGGCACTGAAAGGGTTTGTTCAGTGCTGGCCTCGGACCCCTCTGGATCACACGGATTTCTGTCCGGGCAGTGACAGCTGGAATAACACCCATCCCCTTCCTACGACCCCCGCGAATTCCCTGCCAGCTGTGGGTAATGATTTCTGCGTAATAGGGGCAGTGAGAAGTGGATGAATGGAATTAAGTGCCCCACGTGGATCTGTGACCACACGTGGCTTGAAATGGATACAGAAGGAAAACTATGTGAGATGGAAAAGCAATTCAGAGCTCCCTCCCAAGCAATGCTTGTTCCAAGGGCTCATCCCGCTGTTTTCCAAGATCAAAGGATCATCAGTGCAACAAACTGGAGAGAGGCTTTTAAATTTAAAACAAAATCCTTCCTTGATCTCGATAACAGCAAAAGTCAACTTTGCTCCTTGGGTTTGGCCACAACAACCTTGTGACTTGTGGGAAATAATTTCATTCTGAGCAGTGTGAGCCAGGAAAAAAAAAAGGAACTATTTGGTCTCCAGCTGATTGTGGAATAATCTGGTGGTCAACAATTGTTCTGGGAGAAACAGCAGAATGATATTAAATCTGAATATCCATTTATTTAAAAAAGCCTCAAAACCCCCTAGAAACAGTGCAACCAAGTAGATTTCATTTTGAAAGAAAATTAGTGGAAAAATTAAATCAGAAGCAGTTTTCTGTTTTAACATCTTTAGAATAAGTTTTTTATAATAAAATCTGGGAGTTTGTGGTTTTTTCTTTTTAATACATACATTTTTCTGAAACTACAAGTTCCAATTTCTCTCTTCCTGGCCCCAAATTGACATTTTTTCTGAATATTTCTCTTCGAGGAATTTGCATTTTTCAGATTTCATTCTAATTAAGGATGAAAATGAACCTCAAGGTCTTGAGAAAACTGAGCCTCCTCCCTCTTTGTCCGATCTCTGCTGGGTGTCCAGGGCAGCACCTGGAATGAGCTCTGGTCACCAGGGTCCCTCCTGTGGAATTTTGTCATGGAATCCACAGGATCAGACAGAAAGGCTCAGCATTTCAGCCACCAGGCTGGGAAGGGAGTTCCGGATATAACCAGAAAATACAAAGGAAAACATTCGATTGTGACTGGAACTTGTGCCAGCAGAATCAGCTTTGCGGTTCAAGAGGAATTCAGGGGAAAATCAGGGAATTCAGAGAACTTCAGCCGCAGGGCCTGTAACCTGTGCAGGGTCACGGATCCACGTGGGAGGTTCTGTGGTTTGGATGCGGTGGGATAAACTGGGCATCCCTCCAGGGCCCCTGGATGGTGCCAGCTCAGAGGTGTGGATGCAGCGCCTTCCAGCCCAGCCCGTCCCTGGATCCCTGCTCTAGGGCCTCCAAAGCACAGCGGCCGCAGAAGCTCGTCCATGAGGATGAGACCCCTTTGGCCCCACTCCCACCCTTGGGAGCAGCCACCTCCCCCCCTGCTCCCCCGAATCCCGTGTTCCCCGTCTCCCTGCACCCAGCTGGCTGTGACCCTGCAGGGATCCAGGGATCCCTGCTCCGGCGCTGCTTCAGCCCCTGGAGCTTTGAAACCCCGTCGGAGCTTCCCTTCCTCTCTCTGTGTTCGGCTTTTCCTGCTCCTTTCCTCCTTTAACGAAGCCCTCAAAGCAGAAGGTTTTCACACCCCGTCTCCCTTTCAAGGGGCTCTCTCTGATCTACCAGGGACGTTTCTCTCATCTGAGGAGTGCACGAGGAGACTTCAGTGCCTTGCAGAGGAACAGAGATGCCCAGGAAATGCTCTCCTTGCAGGGCTTTCATCCTCGCTCGTGGCAGGGAGGAGAGGTTGTGTTTGCTTTTGTTTGGGGCTGTCCCATTTCTCTGCCTTAGATCCGGGAAATCTGGAGTTTCGGGGGTCCATCTGTGTGGGTTTTTAAGCAAGGGTTCAGAGATGCAACGAGGTAAGAGTCCAGACCAAGGAATGAATTATTTATTAAATTTACAATACTATTTATATATTTTAGTTCTATAAAGCAATTGAAAAGTGCTCACACTTCTCCTAGGGTGATTGGTTAAAGTCTCAGACACCCACTTAGAAATGTTTTTTCTTAATATAATGAACACAAGATCAAAAGATACCAGATGTGAATGCTATTTACAAAAACGCTATCTATTGTTTACATAACTTACACAACAAAAAAAAAGTTCTCACAAAATGAATATGAAAAGAGAAAATTTCTCTACTAACAACATTTCAAAATCCACACATCTGTGTTGCATCCAAACTCTTTCTGGAAGAAGGGAAGCGTCTTTCAGCCATGGCTACATTTCCAGAGGAGCGTTGAACTCCAGGGCAGCAGAAGAAAGTGGCTCCTGCATTGCCATTTCCTCCTCTGTGTGATCCCCCAGCACAAAATGATCGGGAGCATCCCGGGATGAGAGGATCCAGCCAGGGAAGCAAAATGCCGGTGCCTCCTTCCTCCATGTCCCCCTGACTGCAGGGAGGTGGGTTTCCTCCTGGGCCCGGGCTCAGCCCTCGCCCACCTCTCAGCCCCTGCCCCACGAGGCAGAACCTGGTGCAAGTGCCAGCTGCTCTCCGCTGCTGCCATGGCCAACGGCTCTTCCCTTTTCTCCCTGTCTGCTCTGTCCTTGTGGCCACGGGATCAGTGCGGGGATGTGCCTTCCCTCCGCGCCCTGACGCGAGCCCAGGCAGGGATCCAAGCCCAACAGGTGCTCCCGGAGCCCGACTCCAGTCCTTTCTTCACCTTCACCTCTTCCCACTCCAGGAGCGGCCAGAGACTCTTTCCTTCTTCAGCCAAGGGTGAAGATCTCCAGGAATTCCCTGTGGCTGCCAAGTGGCTTCCACCACCCGCGGCAAGGAAGTGGGAAGTGAATTCCAGGTGCCGCTGCAGCCCGTCCCAAGCCCTCCCCTCGCTGACAGACTCTCCCCTGACTCCCCTCCCTCCCACCCCAACCCCTGTGACCAGCTGGGTGTCCCTGGCACAGCCCTGCAATCGTTCACCGGATCCTGGTGGCAGGGAGAGGTTTCCTCCTCTCACACAGGGATAAATTAATCCTTAAAGCATCTCCAGATGCTTTATTTGCGCCGTAATAGGATTAGCAAGGAATACCTGAGGGAGGATGCTCCGGGAAGGAAACAATTGTGGTATTTCAGAGAATATTTACATCTCCTCAGTTTGGTGTGTGCATCTCCGGCCGGAGCAGGGCAGGATCCACGGCTCCCTGGGGTAACCTGGCTGGAGCAAGCCCTGGTGAGGTGGCTTGTCACAGCAGTGTGTGGCCTGTGGCCTGCAGTGATGCCACTGCTCCTTTCAGCCCCTGTCCCTCTGGTGAGCTCCAAACGGCGCTGGAAGGGGCCAGCCCCTCTCCCGTGCTTTAATTCCTCCATCAGGGGCCAATTTTGGCAGGATTTTTGTGGCGTGGGCGTTCCAAGCTCTGCCAAGGGCTTCGCAGTCCTGCACTGCAGCTGCCCCCGTGTCTCTGCTGCATTTCCAGAAACCATCCGAGAGCCTGTGATAGCACACAGGGAATTTGTCTTTTAGTAACGGAAAATGCTCAGGACTTCCTTGTGGATGGGTCAGAAGCTGCTTCACCTGAAGCCCTCACTGCTTTCTGAGCAACGCAGGCAACTTCTGCTGGCTTTGGGACAGACCACGAGCTGATTTTGCCACAGCGGAGTTTCAGATCCAGCAAAAATCTGCATCACAGTTCCCACCCAAATCACAGCTGCTCTCGGCACAGCCATGGCAGGAGCTGGGCACACAGACCTTGGGTGCCTCCCGGCCTTTCCTTGCTCAGAAAGCTCCTTAACACACCAAAATCCTGGAAATGTGAGGGTTGGGAAGTGAGCTTTGGCTGAGTGACCTCATGTTCAGGTGGAGACTGACTCTGCTGGCGTGGTCATGTACAAAAACAAACCTTAACAGAAGTGGAATCTACGGATTCATTTGTTACTTTTTTTTTGCACTTCAAAAGCATTAATTGAACTGTTTTGGGTAGATGAATTGGGAGGGCAAGGATAAGGATGACTCCTGCAACTTGTGTTAATTTAATATTGGTTTTTTTCAGCCCAGAGGACCGAGGAGGTCCCACTGCAGGAGGAGCTGGTAACACATCCAGTGTGTCTGGGAAGATCCAGAGATCCTTCTGCCTCCCCCCTTTCACTGCAGCAGCTGCAGGAGGTAGGTCAGGATTTACCCAAGGAAATCTCTGAAAGGCTGAATTCCTGCAAGGATCAAGGGCAGGGTGGTGTCAGCACCAGCTCCTTGTCCCAGACCTGACATCTGCAAGGGCTGGAGGGACAGGACACAGGGAATGGCTTCCCACTGCCAGAGGGCAGGGATGGATGGGAGACTGGGAATCAGGAATTCCTGGCTGGGAGGGTGGGGAGGGGCTGGGATGGAATTCCCAGAGCAGCTGGGGCTGCCCCTGGATCCCTGGAATGTCCATGGCCAGGTTGGACACTGGGGCTGGGAGCAGCCTGGGACAGTGGGAGGTGTCCCTCCATGGCAGGGGTGGCACTGGATGGGCTTTAAGGTCTATTCCAACCCAAACCATTCCAGGATTTTACAACCTCGTGGTTTGGTTTTAGTTCCAGATTTTTCCTCAGCATTCCCCACACGTTGCTTGTGTTGGCCTCGGGGCTGGTCGTCCCCACCAAGAGATTTTCGGTTGTCAGTCTCTTACTCCTCTGCACCCTTTTTCCATGGAGGGGATCCCAGCATGACGAGGGTGGATGTTTGGACAGGAATGCCATCCTGCTGCAGTGTCCACGTACAGAGGAAACCTCAATACTTCATTTTAGTGCCTGAGGGTCAGAGATTCCCCCTGACTTGGGGGTTTTTTCCCTACCTCCTGGTTATTTATGGCTGGGAGTTGAACGGAGCCTTCCGGCTGGGATCGGGTACCCTGAGACATCTCAGGCAGCTCCAGGCTGTGGAGTTCTCTGAATTCCCCTTGTTTCTTTTCCACAGACACACACTGGTCTCTGACACAGCAGCTGTGGAAATTCCTGGATCCAGGTTATTTTGGGTGAGCCTCACTGTCCAGGAAGTCGGTTTGGTGGAGAAGCCCTGTCCTCACATCTGTCCATGAGCAGAACCTGTTACTCATTTCTATTAAATAAATACCTGTAGCTGCATTGGAATACTCAACTCCATCCTCCTGGACAAATAATCCATGATCTCTCTCTGGTTTTGCCAACTTTTGTGAATGCCAGAGTTTCTTATCCACTCCCTGCCTGACTGTGGTATTGAAATTCACCCTGAGCCATCTCAGCAATAGGCTTTGCATGCAACGAGGCTGAAAACAAATGATCCAACTGGGGAAAAAACTCGGGGAATGGGTTTGTAAATGCATGGGCACAACTGCTTCTGTCAAAAGAGTTCATCAGTTTGTCCAATCACTGCGGCAGGCACCACCGTAACTTATCTGGAGATAGCAGAGCACACTTTCCAAATGTTCTCCTGCAGCATAACAATTGGGAAACTCCTGCATAAAGCCCCTTTTCCCGTGGTCATGGATATGCAGGGAGAGGCAGATCAGAGTCAGGGGTTGCTGGGTGTCAGTGGTTGCTGTGATAGGTCTGATTCTGGATTTACACATCCCCACTCTGATGGTGGGGCTGAAACGTTTGTGCCAGGATTGAATGGCTCTTTTCCATTCCAATATTCCCAGAGGGTTTCTTGGGGTCAGTGAGAACTGTAACCCTCGAATGCTGAAATGTTTTATTATTCTTGAAGAGGAGGAAATACAACTTTCAAATGGAAAATTGTGTGGTGGCGGAAGGTCTGCCCAAGACGAGGAGCTGAACTTGGACTTTTTAGGGATATTAAAGAAAAATTTAAATGGAGTTATCAGCTTCTCTGCTTTTCCTCTGAATAAAACCTGGGTGTTTTCTGGGCTTCCACAAGCCTGAAGCTCTCTGCTAAATTTCTTACAGTTAAGCAGATGATAACAGAGGAGATTATAAATGCAGGGATCTTGGAAATGCGAAGGAGAGCCCTGTTTGCTTACTGAGGCATAAAAATTTCTTATTGGGGACTTAGATCTTAGTCATGTAAATTTAATTTGATTTTATATCCCGTTCTCTGACCAAATTGCTTCCAGTTTTTCTGTGTGGCATTGGGTGTGTTCAGAGAGCAAGACTGAGATAATCATCTGAGAAAGGCTTTTATTTGTAAATTAACCTGAGGTAAGGGGTAAGGCTGTGCATCCATGGAATCCTCTGGGGCTCAGGTCCTTCCAGAGCAGTTTCATTAACGAGGAGGGATGGGGATCTCTGGTTTTTATCCTGGAATCATTTAGGTTGGAAAAGACTCCGAGATCATCGAGTCCGACGGATGCTCCACGTCCCTCTTGAAAGCTTAGGTGACAGTTCTGGTTTTTCTGATTTGTTTTAGTCTCAAGATGAAGACTTGTGGTTAATCCCTGTTTCCATTGGGAATCTCCTGCTGGAGCAGAGCTTTCCAAGGCGCCCTGGTGTGTTCCTTGCTCTGGGCAGGACCTCCAGGCCCCTCTGGGAAAGATGCTCCTGATTATTACACCTATGGAATATTGGATGAATTGGCTTGATTGAAAACCTGGCGGGTCGGAAAATGGAATAATTTTACAAAATCCATCCCTACACCTCGGCTGGGGACAATGTTCTGTCACAAGGTCCTGTCCCGGGGTGCCAGCAGCACTGACTCATCACTGTGTGAATTCCCTCCAATTCTCAGACTCCTGAATCCCAAAGTGCTGTGTTTAGGATGCGTTGGAATGCATTTGCTGTGGATTCTGTGAGTGCTTTTCTGGCTGAGAGCAACACCAACACCCCCGAGGCTGCCGTGTTTGCTCGTGGGAAAGGCCGTGCCTTGAGCAGGTGAGGTTTTCCTTAGGCTGCTGCAGGGATGCTGTGGGAAAGGGGGGATCTGGCTGATCTGGCTGCCCTGCCTCGCTGGGAGGAGATAACGGTGCGATGAAAGCAGAACTGCCCTGCAAATCCCTTTGGGTGTGCTTTCTCCAGCCTCTTGGAGCTCAGGGCCCGAGGACTCTGAGCTGGGCAGGTGAGCAGCCTCTGCCGTGGCTCTGGAGCCACCTGAGGCTCACCTGAGGACTTCCCACTGCTAATTGTTCCCTAAATATTCCCATTCGTTTGTAAATCACGTTGCCATGGCAACGATAATTTCTATGCATTACGAATATCAGGCACCTCTCGAATCAATTTGTTTTCCCTGGTTGCCATAGTGACAGACATTTTGTCAGAATTATTTAGGGAGAGAGGAATCCGGAGACTTTTGCGGAGAAGGAGCAGCAGAAGGAGCCTGTGGGGAGCTCCCACTCTCCCAAACTCCTCCTGCCCAGCCCAGAGTGAGCATTTTTGGGTTTGGGCACAAACGGCCTCATCCCTGCCCCATCTCCACCCCGTGACCTCCAAAGTCCAGCACGTTGCTAGTGACCATCATCTGCCTTGGCCTTGGAGCTTTTCCAGCCTGGCCGCCGCCAGATCCTTTCCTCCGCAGCCTCTGATGGCTTCTCCTCCTAGATCCGGGCTCTAAAGGGCTGCACCTCGGCCTTCCTGACCTGTTTGCAGAGTAACGTCTGCTACAGCAGCCTGGAAAACTGCCCCGGAGGGCTCCTCTGTACGGTCACCAACGGGGCGGGATAGGAGTGCTCTGGAACGTCTCAACGGGAATTTCATTGCCTGAGTGGAGCCGAGGCCTTGCAGAGCAGCTCTGGTTTGCCGTGTCTGCCCTGCGCCCTGGGTTTTGTTTGGGTTGCTGCCATTTCGCACGGGCAGCTCGGTTCTGACGCTGTTGAACCATTTGGGGCCTCTCTGCCTTCTCCGCTCCTCCTGCTCAGCCCTTGGGCTGCCAGGCCCTTCCGCCCACGGTGGGGAGGGCTCTCCAACGCCGCAGCCAGGAGAACTCCTGACTCCTGAGATCCCATGAGATGTCTGGGGTGAAGGAAAAGCCACGAGTTAAAAAAAATAATTTGAGCTCAGTGGCTTTGATCCCCCCCCACAGCGCAGGTTCCTGCAGTCTCTTACCTGAGGAGTAACAAAGCCACTTTTAGATCCCATTCTACCGACTGCGTATTGTATTCTGAGGGGGCTGGGGCTGCTCAGCCTCGAGAGGAGCCCCAGCCGAGAGGGGCCCTCAGCCCTGGGTGTCCCTGTGTGTCCCCGTGTGTCCCTGTGTGTTCCTGTGTGTCCCTGTGTGTCCCCTGGGTGTCCCCGGGTGTCCCCATGTGTCCCCGTGTGTCCCTAAGGTGTCCCTGGGTGTCCCCGTGTGTCCCTGGCTGTCCCTGGCTGTCCCTGGCTGTCCCCTGGGTGTCCCCGTGTGTCCCTGGCTGTCCCTGGGTGTCCCTGGCTGTCCCTGGCTGTCCCTGGGTGTCCCTGGGTGTCCCTGGGTGTCCCTGTGTGCAGGGAGGGGCAGAGCAGGGCCCGGCTCTGCTCCGGGGCCCAGCAGTGGCCCCAGAGGAACGGGCAGGGCTGAGCCCAGGAATTCCCCTGCACAGGAGGCAGAACTTCTGCCCTGGGCAGTGCCCGGCCCTGAGCAGAGCCCAGAGAGGGCTGGAGTCTCCTCCCCGGGGATATTCCAGAGCCCTCTGGCCACACTCCTGTGCCCTGCGCTCTGGGATGGCCCTGCTGGAGCAGGGAGTGGCACCGGTGACCCTCTGGGGTCCCTCCAGCCTGATCCATCTGGGATTCTGTGACTGCATCTGTGTTTGACAGTCTAGGGAATAAAAAATATTTGGAAGAATCTGTTATTGACACCCGAGTGCTCAAATTTTAGGCGAGCTGCGGAAAACAAATCAATCTTCTGAGCACGAGCTGGGAACCTCCACCGTGGGCTTGGAGGCTCCAGCAGCATCCAGGGCTGTGCTGCATTCCTGCTGCCACAGGCCGTTCCTGCAATGGGAAAGCCTCTTCCCTCCCTGCCAGATTCTATGGAATGCTCCTTGCCTTGGGCATGTCCAGGCAGGGCAGCCAGGCCGCTGGAGCAGAGAGCTGGCATCTGACAAAGCGACTGAGGGAAATCCCTCGGGGCTGACAAACGCTCCTGCATCGAGTGCTCCCTAAATCCATCCATCCATCCTCTGCGCGTGCACACGGAGCCTCCGCTGCAGCCCCGGGCTCAGCACGGAGCTCTGGACGCGGCAATGTCTGCAAGGCAGAGTGAAGAAAACACATTTCTTCCCTATTGAGGAGAACCAGAAAATATAACGGGGCCCTCCTTCCCAAATAAATCACTGGGAGCTCTGGTAGGGATTTACAGATGTCGGTGTTGCTCTACCTCTCCCTGCTGTTACCTGCACGTTTACCTCCACTTGGTGGTAGCATTTTCTCTGTGTTCCCTCCTCTTTCCCAGCTTTTGGAGTAGCTGTGGATGCCAGCGAGGAGCCCCTTCCCTGTGGAATGTGTGAGGGAAGGAGCCTTGAGTCCGTATTTTGCTCTGTGACGCAGTGAAGTTTGAGCCTCTGATCCTGCCCGGGCTGGGCTTTTGTACTCAAACCACTTCCTTCGCGTGTGAAAAGGAGAGGGAAAAAACCCCAAAAGCTTGGGGATGCTGCCCATGAGCAGCTCTGCTTGTCCTCAGGTGGGCTTGCTTCCCCACATGGACATGACTCTGGAGCTGGTGACAGTGAAGGGTCAGAACTGGGGCTGTCCCCAAACCAGTCTAAAATCTGCTCTGGGTTAGGAGGAGCCTGACCCGGGCAGGGCCAGGAGGAGCCTAAACCAGGGACAGGAGGAACCTGACCCAGAACAGGGACAGGAGGAACCTAAACCAGAGCAGGAACAGGAGGAACCTGACCAGAACAGGGACAGGAGGAGCATAAACCAGGGCAGGGACAGGAGGAACCTAAACCAGGGACAGGAGGAACCTGACCCAGAACAAGGACAGGAGGAACCTAAACCAGAACAGGGACAGGAGGAGCCTAAACCAGGGACAGGAGGAACCTGAACCAGAACAGGGACAGGAGGAGCCTAAACCAGGGCAGGGACAGGAGGAACCTAAACCAGGGCAGGGACAGGAGGAGCCTGACCAGAACAGGGACAGGAGGAGCCTGACCAGAGCAGGGACAGGAGGAACCTGACCAGGGCAGGGACAGGAGGAACCTAAACCAGAACAGGGCCAGGAGGAACCTGACCAGGGCAGGGACAGGAGGAGCCTAAACCAGGACAGGGCCAGGAGGAACCTAAACCAGAGCAGGGACAGGAGGAACCTAAACCAGGGCAGGGACAGGAGGAACCTAAACCAGGACAGGGACAGGAGAAACCTGACCAGGGCAGGGCCAGGAGGAGCCTGACCGGGGCCAGGAGGTGCTGGTGGCCCTCCCCAGGCAGGTGAGGTCTCAGCTGCTGAGATCAGCCCATGTCCTGCCTCGGACTGGTCTTCGGCTGCTGCCGAGGGGTTGATTCCCACCCTGCCAGCAGGGACAGGAGGGACTTTACCCATGGAGAGGAGCGATGGAGATGCTGCAGGAGAGCTGGGAACAGGCTCTGCTCAGAGTGACAGTGAGAGGTGATGTCACCGCTGGTTTATTTTTGAGTCTGGCTGTTAAAAATCTCCATAAATGCTCCAACCACGATACTCATTCTCCTCTCACTGCTCCTGGCTGTCATTAACCCTTGGAGGTCTGAGCAAAACCAGGATTAAAGGTCGTGGATGAGCTGTGCCGAGGCCTTTGCTGCGCTCGCCGTGCTGCACAGGTGCGTCCCATTTCCCAGAGAGAAAAATTGCAGCACCACCTGCTGCAAATGAAATTATTGTCATATTGATTTGATTTCTTTTAATTGAAGTGTGCCATTTATAAATGGCTTGTCTGAGGGCTGTGGCTGCTGTTCCCTTTCCTGGCAGCAGCAGGCTTCCAATCACTGGGAACTCATGGATATTAAAACACAGTAAATTGGTTTGCACGTTAAAAACTCTTATTCTTTTCTAAAGAATCGACTGCCACAGGGGCTGGTGGGATGGAGAGAGGAAACTTTTTTTTCTCCTGATGTCTCAGGGACAGTGGCAGCCTGGGCTGTGGTGACAGTGTTTGTCATGGCTTGTGCCAGGCTCTGAAATGCCCTTCTGTGGCTGTTACATCAATGGTTTATCCAGCGATAGGGAAAGGAAAAGAGGGGAAAACTCAGCCCTGCTGCCTTTCCACAGAGCCCCAGGGCTGCTGGGCACGGCAGGTTCCGTGCTGAGAAATGGGTTTGCTCTGAAATACTCAGGCAAACGTGGCACTGCCTTGTCGCTGCCCCCAGCCCTGTCCCGGGGTGTCACAGCCCCAGAGAGGGACTGGGCACGGGTGTCCTGCTTCTCCCCTCCTGAGAAGGGGTCTCTGGCTTAAGAAAGTGATTGTTGTGCTTTAAAATGGGTGAGAAAGGTGAGGATTCGTGTGGTGCTAAAAGCTCTGCACTGCCTGTAGGGCTGGGCTGCTCTCAGGTTTTTGGGGACTGCAGGGGACACAGATGGGGTTTGGGGCTGAAATTGTCCCTGTGTTTCCCCACAGCCTGAAGGGCTCCTGCCCCTGCCTGGCTGAACATCACCCTGAGGCCAGTGCTGGGGCCAGTCCCAGGGGTGTTCTCCATCACAGAATCCTGGGATGGTTTGGGTGGGAAGGGACATTAAATCTCACCCAGTGCCACCCCTGCCATGGAAGGGACACCTCCCACTGTCCCAGGCTGCTCCCAGCCCCAGTGTCCAACCTGGCCTTGGGCACTGCCAGGGATCCAGGGGCAGCCACAGCTGCTCTGGGAATTCCATCCCAGCCCCTCCCCTCCCTCCCAGCCCGGAATTCCTGATTCCCAATCTCCCCCCCATCCCTGCCCTCCGGCCGTGGGAAACCCTTCCCCGTGTCCTGTCCCTCCATCCCTTGTCCCCGGTCCCTCTCCAGCTCTCCTGGATCCCCTTCAGGCCCTGTAAGGGGCTCTGAGCTCTCCCTGGATCCTTCTCCTCTTCAGGTGTACATTCCCAGCTCTCCCAGCCTGATTCCAGAGGGGCTCCAGCCTTTGGAGCATCTCCATGGCCTCCTCTGGACTCCCTCCAACACTTGCTCCAGCTCTTCCTCTGCTGGTGGCCCCAGAGCTGACCCAGCTCTGCAGGTGGGGTCTCACCTCAGCTGGAGCAAATTTTCCAATTTCCTTCTGAACGTGGCTGTTCCCTCTCAGGTGCTCTGGGGGAATCAGGAGGTGTCTCCCACCCTCCCAAAGGCTGTGGCAGGAGAAGAAAGGGCTGTGTCTGCTCCTGCTGCGAGGAAAGGGGGATATTTAAACCAGGGAAAACGCAGGATTCCTGTGCTGAGCTCACCAGGGAGACGCCGAGCAGAGCCGTGGAGCCTCTTCCTGGAGCCGGGACAGGTTGGGCGTGGAGGCTTTGGGAGGGCTCTGGAATTGCCATGGCTACCCCAGCTAAGGCTCAGCTCTAGGAATCATTATTTGGGATGAGGAACAAACCTCTTCACAGATTACTGCTGCAAAATGCATGGAGCTCGGCTTTCTTGGGAGCAGCCGGCTCCAGTCTCTGTCAGGAGAAGTGTAATTACTGTAATGAGCTTTTGGCAGGCTTGTTTGGGAGTGCAGATCTTGTTCCTCTCTGCAGAAAGCAAAACAAATATGTGGCTCTGGAAAAGGAAGGATTCCTCCAAATCCCATTCCTCCCACCCTCCTCGATGCCCAAAAAGAGGAGAGGCCTTTGAGTGTGTCCTGGTAAAAGACAAATTTTCCCCAAGAGATGTCTGGGAGCGTGGCAGCTGCTTTTGGAGGATCCTTGAGGAGGCTCTGCTCCAACTCCTCTGGATCTGGGAGAGAAGGGGGATGGGGGTTTTCTCAGGGATTAACTAAACTCATGGAATTCTACAGTGGGAATAAAGCAAGAGGCAGCGGCTTGTGTCTTCTGAAGAGGCAAGGCCAGAGTGGGGGCATTGGAAAGAAGCACAGGGAATGGTGGGAGCACCCAGGGAATGGTGGGAGCACCCAGGGAAGGGTAGGATCACCCAGGGAATGGTAGGATCAGCCAGGGAAGGGTAGGATCACCCAGGGAGTGGTAGGATCAGNTCCCATTCCTCCCACCCTCCTCGATGCCCAAAAAGAGGAGAGGCCTTTGAGTGTGTCTTGGTAAAAGACAAATTTTCCCCAAGAGATGTCTGGGAGCGTGGCAGCTGCTTTTGGAGGATCCTTGAGGAGGCTCTGCTCCAACTCCTCTGGATCTGGGAGAGAAGGGGGATGGGGGTTTTCTCAGGGATTAACTAAACTCATGGAATTCTACAGTGGGAATAAAGCAAGAGGCAGCGGCTTGTGTCTTCTGAAGAGGCAAGGCCAGAGTGGGGGCATTGGAAAGAAGCACAGGGAAGTGTAGGAGCACCCAGGGAACTGTAGGAGCACCCAGGGAATGGTAGGAGCAGCCAGGGAATGGTAGGAGCTCCCAGGGAAGGGTAGGAGCACCCAGAGAAGGACCACATAAATGCAACCTGCTCTAGGGAAAGGTGTTCCTGCCCTCGGCATGGGAGTTGGAACTGGATGAGTTTCAGGGTCTTTTGGGTTCCAACCCAAACCACTCTGTGGTCTGGGATAAGTAGGGGCTGAGAGCTGGAAATGGCCCCAGACACCCATAAATGATGTTCCTGTCTTCCCGTTTAAGCCTGCAGCACTCATGGAAATGCAATCACCGTGGGCTTTATTCATTTAAAATCCCATTCAAACCTGTGATTTCCCCTTTTCACAGCCTGGGTCTGTGTCTCTCTGCATTTGGCCTTTTTTGACAGCAGAACCCCGGGAATGTCCTGGAGGATCCTGGGCTTGGCTGGAGCCCTGAGGTGCCTTGGGGTGCCTGCTGCTGGTCCCCAGCCTCCTCCTGATCCCCAGTGTCACAGCAGCAGCAGAGGAGGGCAGGGGGAAACTGGGAATTAATAAAATCATCGAATTCCAGAATGGTTTCTTTTGGAAGGGACCTTAAATCCCATCCCATTCCAGACCCTTCCATGGGCAGGGACACCTCCCACTGTCCCAGGCTACTCCAGCCCCAGTGTCCAGCCTGGCCTTGGGCACTGCCAGGGATCCAGGGGCAGCCACAGCTGCTCTGGGTACCCTGTGCCAGGGCCTGCCCACCCTCCCAGCCAGGAATTCCTGATTCCCAATCTCCCACCCATCCCTGCCCTCTGGCAGTGGGAAGCCATTCCCTGTGTCCTGTCCCTCCATCCCTTGTCCCCAGTCCCTCTCCAGCGCTCCTGGAGCCCCTTCAGGCCCTGCAAGGGGCTCTGAGCTCTCCCTGGATCCTTCTCCTCTCCAGGTGAACATTCCCAGCTCTCCCAGCCTTTCCCTACCTCACAGGAGATGTGCTTCCCACCTTTAATCAGGAGCAGAATAATCGGGACAGGCTGGGTCTGTCCAACCCCTTGGCCAGCACCGGCCGTGTCTGTGGCTCTGTGTCCCAGCAGGGAGGTGACAGCCAGGCTGGCAGTGGTGACATCCCAGCCCCTGCTCAGCCTGATCTAAAGAACATTCACAAATAGATGGATTTATTTTTTTTCCTCCCCTCTCAGCTGATGAATTGATGATTTATGAATATATTTCTGTTCTGTGGCTGGCTCCGGAGCCCTCTAAGGATTATTCAGGATAAACGAGAGTGACAGAGAATAAGGAACGCCAAAGCCTTTCCAGCAGCTGATGTGGCTGGGTTTTCTCTCGTGCTGCCAGCTCAGTTTTCATGGCAGTAAAACCCAAACCTTCTGCAGCACAAAACCGGGGCTGAGGCAAATTCACTGTGGCTTTTCCTGCTGAAGGAGAGCCTGGCCTCAGGGCAGCTCAGGAATATCCCAGGGACTCCTCTCCTGGAGCAGCTCACTCCCAGAGGGGGTCTGGCAGGTCCGTGTGCATTGCGAGTTAATCAGCATTAATTAGGGCTGGTTGGTCACACGTTAAAATTGCAACTCCTGGAACCCTTGGACTGGACTTGGAAAGCAGAGAGGGACTGGGGACAAGGGATAGAGGGACAGGACACAGGGAATGGCTTCCCACTGCCAGAGGGCAGGGATGGATGGGAGATTGGGAATCAGGAATTCCTGGCTGGGAGGGTGGGGAGGGGCTGGGATGGAATTCCCAGAGCAGCTGTGGCTGCCCCTGGATCCCTGGCAGGGCCCAAGGCCAGGTTGGACACTGGGGCTGGGAGCAGCCTGGGACAGTGGGAGGTGTCCCTGCCATGGCAGGGGCGGCACTGGGTGGGCTTTAAGGTGCCTTTAACCCAAACCATTCCAGGATTCCATGAAAATGGACCCAGTTCCACGTGCTGGGAGCTGCCTGTGCCCACCCCACGCAGCCACAGCGGGGCCTTGCTGCCTTTTCTGCTGGGGAGCTGTTCCACAAAACCATTCCTTTAGCAATGAAATCCCCTACTCTGAATTTCATGGCTTGAGGACACACAGCTGGGCTTTTTGGAGGATCTGTAACTTGGCTCTGGGTTCCACCAGAGTGTCCCCTGCCTTCCCACGGGACAGGGGTCCCACACCCCTGGGACCCCGCAGCCCTGCCCTGCCCTAAGCAAGGAGCTCGCTGCGGCTCCTGCAGCCCGGCGCTGGCAGTGCCCCCTGCTCAGAGCTGCTGCCTGAGACCTCAGCGCCCCGGGAAGGAGCTCTGTGCTCACACCTCAAGAGGAGACTGGTTTTAAGGGAAAGCTGCAGATTGACGTGGCTGGAGAACCGCTGGGCATAACAGCTTTGGAGCAGGAACAAGCAGTGCCGAGAATGAGCCTGTTCACATACTGGCCTGTTAATGGTACTCTGGGAACTTGAATTCCTGTATTTTCTGCTTTATTCTGGCACTTTGATCCAGGCAGCTCCAGAAATTACATCTTAGGAACATTTTGCAAGGGAAAAAACTCCACCTGTGTTTTGTATAACAGGCTGGGAAACAAAGCAATTGCAGGCCTGTGTAAAATGTATTTTGCTCAGCAATGTCAGCTTTATTTAAATCTTCAAAGTGATTGTTCTGCATTTAAGCGTGTTCCAATGGCTGTCTGCATTGCTGCATCGCAAAATCGAATTTCTCTGACAAATTATTCTCCTATTCAGGGCGTCAGGTAAAAAGACTGCACGTCCGTAAGGCTGAGCTGTCTATGTTAACAGAGCTGCTTTCCAAAGGTGCTGCAATTCCTCCTGGCACCGACTTGTGCACAGCCAGAGCTTTCCTGGCTTGCCTTGGAATAATTTCACCTCGTGGCTCATTGCTCATCCTGCTGAGCTCTGAGTGTCTTGCAGCTCCATTTTACCAGTACCTGCTCTGAAGGAGCCACTTCCAGGGCCTGAAGGGGCTCCAGGAGAGCTGGAGAGGGGCTGGGGACAAGGGATGGAGGGACAGGACACAGGGAATGGCTTCCCACTGCCAGAGGGCAGGGATGGATGGGAGATTGGGAATCAGGAATTCCTGGCTGGGATGGAATTCCCAGAGCAGCTGTGGCTGCCCCTGGATCCCTGGAATGTCCAAGGCCAGGTTGGACACTGGGGCTTGGCGCAGCCTGGGACAGTGGGAGGTGTCCCTGCCCTGCCCATGGGCACCAGCACCATGGGAGCGCGAGACCACCCTGGCCATGGGAGCAGCCCCAGTGGAGCCCCAAATCACCCTGGCCATGGGAGCAGCCCCAGTGGAGCCCAAAATCACCCTGGCCATGGGCAGCAGCCCCCGTGGAGCCGTGGCTGCCCTGTGTGCTGCTGGCAGAGCAGCACTGACCCACGGCCACGCCGGCAGTGCTGGTGAGGGTTTGAGGGACATCACACAGGCAGTGCCATCGCTCTGAGCCTCACTGGTGAGATTTATCAGGTGTGAAAGGCCAGGGACCGTGACAGGTGGTGCTGAGGTGCCACCCCAGCCGCTGGCAGGGGCAGGGTGCTGAGGGAGAGGGCGGCACAAGGGCAAGCTGTGCCAGCCCCGAGTGAAGGCTGTGAGGGCAGAGGGGACAGAAGGACAGCTCCGTGCCTGCCGGCTCCAGGGACTGCCATGCGTGTGGCTGCAGGGATGGATGTGGACATTTAAGCCTCGATTGAGGCCTTCTCTGACCTCTGTTCTTCTCCTTCCTTTGGTGCCCTCGGGAGCCCGAGGTGCATCTGCTCCAGCCCTGAACTCCTCTCCCTCCTCAATGCTGTCACCCCCTCCCCCAGCAGACTGGCAACGTGAACATTTCTTTGTGGTCCCCT